>SSNQ01000374.1:238441-252712 GCA_006942095.1 Nothobranchius kuhntae | reverse complement strand
TTTGGATGACTAACTAAGATATGACATTGATTTTCTCTCAGGATCAAAGGAGGACACTAATTTATCCAAGCAACAAGTTTGGTTTGCTGCTCTTTACACAACCTGGCATTTTTAGCTCATCTGTTTTTTTGGGGGGGATTTTTATGCAAACTGAGTTTTGTGCATTTGTAAAACAATGCAAAGATTTGTGCAAAGCAGCTCAAGTGAGGTGAAATGTGTGTGCTTTAACTTATCTTTTTTTTAATTGTTTATTTCATTTTATATTTTAAATAATATGCAAATTTGTAAGATTTTTGTGTGGGAGGTGCTTTTGTTGTTAAGATGTCCATACCTGTTTTGTTTGTGATAGAAAGTCAACTTTTTAGAAGATACCTTGTTAAATTCTTGTATTTATGATTAAAAAAAACTTTGTTACACATTTTGCAGTTATAAATAATTTACAGAAGACTCCTGCCTTAAGTCTCTTTTCAATGCATCTGACTTTACTTCTGCAACACATAAAACGGCTGGTTGCTGCTGTCATGCATTAACAAAATTGCTTCATGCTGCATAATTTGTAACAAAAGTAAAACCGATCAAATTTAAGGTTGTTTTTATGTGTAAACGCATCTCGTATATCTTCTCACGCTTCACCTCCAATTTCTCATGCAGAAAAAAAATAGTTTTTCTTAGCTACAATTTACATTGCACTGCTGCGCATGCTTCTCAAGCTACAGTGCTGCAAAATTAGTTTTGAATAGACTTAACGAGGATGGGAATTTCAATCAATCAAAGCTTTATTTATAAAGCGCCTTCCGCAACCCTGTCAGGAAGCCCAAAGCGCTGAAAGCCTTTTTTTTTTTTCAAAACTTTATTGAACAAGGTGATAAGTATACAAACAAATTGCATACAAAACTGAACAAAGAAGACGAAAAGCGCTGAAAGCCTTTGTCCTGATCATTTATTTTAAATGTATGCCCTCCAGTGGCGGAAAGCTGGAACTGCACTCCGGTTCTGGTGAACCATCAACTAGAGAGCATTTTAGCCTCCTAATGTTAATAAAGCAGGAAAAATAACCAGATCTTATTTTGGTTTGTTTGGGAATATTTATAAAAATGCAGAGAAGTGGGAGCTACTTCTATGAATTTCAGTAAGTTACTTATTAGAAACACTGCCTATGTTGTATTTCAAAATAAAACACTTCGGAGTTGGCAGCAGCAGGGTACCTCGCTCTAGCAGTCTTTTTCTCCTATTTTGCTTAAAACTCAGTAAAAAAAACTGTATTTGCGTAGGAGTGTTAAACATGGTGGTTGTGTGGAGTCCAAGTGCTAAACTCAGCTAGCTACAGTGCAACAAACTATGAATGAGGAGGGGAAATGTCAAACTGGAACTACCTTCTGGTCCTACTGCTCCAAAAGCCTTTTTCCTGATCATCTATTTTAAAGAACACCAAAGCGACATCCAGTGTGCGGATGTTGTAGTTAAATTCAATCTGAACTAAAAACAAAATTGATGGATTAGAACATTTGATTAAAGGTTGAATATGAAATAATACAAAAAGCTATATTTAAAAAATAAAACCTCCACAGGGCATTTAGAGGTATGCAGAATGCACCGCCCATGTGTCCAACATAACATCGGTATTGGCAATAGAAAAACCAACATTGGTTGAACTCTGACTACCAAATGGTCTGAGCTTTGGTTCCTCCATCACAAACATGTTTTATTGCTTGTTTAAAGCCAGGTTTTATTAGGTCTGTTTAGTCACCGATAGCGGTACTTGAGATAACTCCAATTAGAATCAAACATTTAATGCTTTTATATATTTATTTCAAAATGATGGCCATAAGTAACGTTAATAAAGGAACCCTTATTGTAAAGTGTTACCCCATTTACTTACATTTTTAATCATTTTATATTTTAAATGTTTCTTCTTGTGAAGCACCTCATGATTTTATCATGAGAGGTGCTAAAAGATTGCTTTCTGTCTGTAAAGTTTCTCTAAACTAAATTTGTCCCAAGAAAACTTTTTTTTTCTGTCAGTTCAGCACAAAATAATACATTTTCCACATTTACATTATTTGTTATTTAGGAAATATTCAAACTGTTAAAGTGTAAAATTCCACACATAATCTCCAGTAAACAGCTTTTGTTTCCCATCAGATGCTGCTGCCGGCTCACATTAGGTTGAGGTCTCAGCAGGATGAAATCCTGGACGTGGAGCTGATCCAGTAGCAGGTTGATCATGGAGCTCTTGACCTACACAGACTGGCAGGGTTTGTCATTGACACTATGGCGTCTTTATGCGCTCCCACTCCAGACGCGCAGGTTAGGGCTGTGTGAGACTTCGAGGACCCTGTGTATTCATCAGCGGCACAATGGCTTCACAAAAATGGGAGTTTAATTTTATGTTAAATACAAGACCTTCGTTCAAGATGAACAAAGATGCTCATATTGCTGCCCAGGTCCTGTAAGGGACCACAAGCCTGTAATCAGAATAATTCCCTTGTTGCTTCCTGCAGGGCAATCTTCCAAGTTTTGGGGTTAATGGATCTTTCCCATCCAGAGCCTGAGGCCTCATCTCCTGCAACAGACTGCTGTGCAGTTCGAGAGGATTAAATTCCAGCAGATTCTGGACAAACAGTCAGGTGAGGAGAGACGTTTAATCCTTGTTTCAGCCTTTAGCTTCAAATTATGCAGCGGCAGTAATATATGCAGATGATATGGGTAACTTTGTCCAAGGAAGTTTATGATCTTTTTATTTTAACCTTCCAAATAATATGCTTCCAGTGATGCTTTAATATCAAGAACTTTCACTAAATCCTTCAAACTTTATTTATAAAACGTTTAACTTCTGTTTAACCCATTGTCCAGAACACACACGCACACACACACAGACACACACACAGAGAGAGAGAGAGAGAGAGAGAGAGAGAGAGAGAGTCAAATTAAAGGACATGATGCAATAATCATTACATTGAAATCCGTGTCTGCATGCAGCTCTTTGATGAATATCTCTTTTTTTGTTGCTGCAGCACGCTGGTTCCCATCAGCAGGCTCACTACTTGTTATTTCTAATGGTTATAATTGTTTATGACTGAAAATAGAAAATGACAATAGCAATAAATATAAACACAACATTTCTGAGAAATGATCTCAACCTGAATTCAGAATTTAATTTGACTGTTTTATTTTCATATTCCATCAACACCCACGAGGATCTGAAGTAATCACTCATGCACAGTTTTAAAGCGCACTCTTCTGATATACACATAATTACTTGTGTGATTTAAAACATTTAAGTGTGTATTTCTAGTGTTGGTTTTTCCTCAGCCTCAATAACACAACAGCTTGGCTTCAGGCAGCAGCATCAGATGAGGTGTCGGGGTTCAGAGCTCAGCGTGACAGCCCAGGACTCCTCAGCCCCACCGCCGTCCTTAACCGGGCTCACATGCGTCTGCTCCACTGGGACCCGCAGGACCAGAAATATCCCGAGGTCGGCTGCAGCTTTCATTACACTGGGTGATATTTTATTGATTATGAGGGAATATTCAGTTGCTCTGTGCACTTTTCCTCACCAGGCTGCATGTTAAGGCATGTGACAAGACATTAGAGTTCTTGTAGAACAGCAGCTCCAAACCTTCTTTATTAGAAGCATCATCACGGCGCTGTCAGATGAACTCAGATACTCGCTCATCAACATCAGACGTGCTGCAGGTGTTGCTTGGATTTCAGCATTATCCATTAAGCTCCTCCAGGAACCATCTTTACATCCAGAACCTGCTGCTGTAGGACATCTGATGCAACCCTTTGACTTTTCTTTCCATAGCCTCGGATTTATAGTTCTGACCCCGTTTTGCTTTCTCCACACACAGACTATGCTGTTGGACCGAGCCCGTTTGGATGATCTGAGATGTTGGTCCTGGAGGCATCGGTGTGAGGGGTGTTGCTTTGTCCCTGCACGGGTTTACTCAGGCAGGCCGTCACAGCCCAGCTGGAGGGCAGTCACACCAGGTAAGAGCCGGATGGGCTCATACATGTACTGACTGTCATGAGGACCAGGTATTGTATGAGGAGGACACCATTGAAGGTGACAGGATGCAACTAGCTTGTCAGAACAGATCCAGCTAACCTCATTCTTTCTGTTTAAGAGAAGCTCTGTCATGATTATTAGATGACTGTAGAGCAGCAGCCTGTTATGTTCAAAGCCTGCTCCCTCTGTGGTTCAGGCTTCTAAACAAAACTCAGTTTATTCCTGTCGGATCACCTTTTAAGAAAATATATTTGAATGAACTTAAATAGCTCCAATGCAAAAATCAGACCATATGACTTCATTCATGAGTTATCACTTATAACATCAGTTTCTGGTGCTCCAGGAAGGCTGACCTGAAGAGGGCCCTGTTGGAGCTTGGTGAGACGGTTCTGCTGCAGGTGACCAAAGCTCTGAGCACCCAGGGAGGAGGAGCGCTGCCGCAGGAGAACCAAGATCTGCTGAGAGGACAAATAACTGACCTGTGGAAGAACAACAACCCTGTTCTTGCAGCTGTTGGTCAGGCACGAAGCCAGGAGTTGTTTCCAGGCATTTGTTGCTGGATTCTAGTGAATGTTACATTTTTATTTATATAAATAGTCTTTTTTTACTGAACTTTTTTATTCATTATCTCTGATTATAATCAGTCAAATGAAAATAGTCTCCTACACCTACCTCCAGCATTAGCTTCTGATAGAAAATAGACGGTGAAACTCTAGAATTAGAAAATCCTGACAGATCTACATCACACTGTCACTTAACATTCATGGACTCACCCATCGTGACTCACGACGCGGAAGGCTGTTGTTGGTTTAGCGTTCAGGAAACGTCAGAGAACGTCTTAGCTATACAAGCTAACCATTAGCGTTAGCAACTTCACCACACAGCAGAACTCCTCCAGGCTTGTGTTGTTTGTGGAGATAAAACATCCATGTGGCAAACCAAACTGAGTCAGTGGTAGAGCCGCGTTGCTGTTAGCCAATCAGACGCGAGATGTCTAAATATCAGGAATTAAGAGTCTCTCGTCTGATGTAGCTGATGTCTGCTAGTATGACCTACAAGGCATTCGTTATTCATTCCTACAAGAGACTGCTGCACATGTATTAATTAAATCAGTGAACCACACCTTTAAACTATTACAGGTATGTTGAAAAAGGACGGCCGCTAAAAGGGGTGACAGTAGTTCAGGAGGTTGAGCGGGTTGTCCAGTAATCAGAAGGTTGCAGGTTCAATCCCGACTCCGACCAGAGAATGCTGTTGTTGTGTCCTTGGGCAAGACACTTAACCCACCTTGCCTGCTGGTGGTGTTCAGAGGGACTGGTGGTGCCAGTGCTCAGCAGCCGCACCTCCGTCAGTGCACCCCAGGACAGCTGTAGCTACACCGTAGCTCACCATCACCAGCGTGTGAATGACTGAATGCGTTGTGAAGCGCCTTGGGGAACCTTGAGAAGATGCTATTCAAATACAGGTCATTTAAAAAATGTGTCATAAAATGAGAAGTGCAAATCCCAACAAACTACTTTCACACCTTATTTAAACAAGTGTTAAACATGTTTTCTATCTGCTGCGTGGCGTTGACTTCTCCCTCTTTTTCTTTCAACCACAGGAGAACGAGTTCAGAGCCTCCTCCTGGCCACGCTGCAGGGCGGCCCGGCTAAAAGCAGTCCAGAGCTGCCCTTTTCCCTCAGGCTGCTGAGAGCCGAGTCAGCTGAGCTGGGGACGGCCTTTGGGCAAATTTGCTCGCTTCGACCAAGTCTACGGTCCATTCTACGCACCCATCCTCAGGAAACATCTGCTCCCGCCAGGAGAGGCCGAGACTGCGGAGGACTCGCGCTAAAGCTGAGGGCGACCTCATCACAGGCCAGCATTTGAAATCAGCGTGTGATTTTTAACTTGTAAATGTGGTGAGCTGAAACCATTTACGAGAAACCGAGACATCTGACTTAAAACAGAACAATGAGTTTAGTTCATTTTCTAGTGTTTAATTAGCATTTACAGTTTCAGAACCAGAAAGGACATCAGGACTTATCGTCCAGGTGAAAGCATAAGGCAGTTAACCCTAAAATCTGTGTACACAAAACATTAAGATTATGGAGCGAAAATCTCACGTAAACATGAGAAAAGACCAAAACAATAGAAAACAAGAACCAAAGAAAAGATGTTTGTAAATAATTCTTTATATTAATCTGTCCCGTGAAGCTGGGTTGAATGTTTCTGATCGATCAAAGACATTAAGCAGATTTTATTCATTTTACTTTATTCTTCTTTATTTGCACCTTTTGCTTGAAACCCAAAACATATAACAGGTGTGTTTCCTCCTTTGGTTAAAGTTAGACGGGGGTGCGGACCTACACAGTGTTCTGTTTGTGAACAAAAAGCAAAGTGAATCCTTTTAATATTCCATACAACCATATAAACAGCACAGATTACAGAGCAAACAAATGAAAATACATGAGACGAACTCGGCAGTCAGTGAAACTAACCATTATGATGGACATGTGTAGCGCTCTGGATTTATGTGTTTTGTTGTTAAATAACTGATATGGTGAAGAAACATGTTGTTTTGTTTGTCACTTATTTTTTAAGCTAAAAACAATTTTTCTGGTTATTTTAATTTTTTTTAAAATTTGAAACAATCGAGCAGACAGAGATAAACAAAAGGTTTATGTTTAGTTTTTTTTTCTGGAACAAAAAGGATTTTTGTTTTTCTGCACAGGTTTAAACCATTATCCCCTCCAGTTCATGCACAGGCGAATATCGTTTAATGTGTTGAATTCCAGTTTTTATTTATATTTTCTATACTGTTTTTGTTTTAAAGTTAAAAATCATTTATCTTTTTGCCATTAAAGGTGGGCGAGGCGATGTTTTTCTGGAGCAATTGTAAATGTCTCGTACTTAATAGTTGCATCCTGATCCATCCACCAACTGCCCTCTGACTTTCTCTACCCCCTCTGTGCGTACTCCTCTGGGTGCACGTAACACACATTCTCGATGCGGAGCAGCTGAAAAGGAAGTGAAGCCAGGGCTGAGCTGCCAAGTGTAATGGACCAAAGGATTTGTTGCACATGTTCTGTTTAGAGTCTGGTTCTGTTCTTGTTGGGAAACCTTTAGGTGACTGACCTGTTGACCTGCCATCTGAGAAAGGAGAGCCAATCAGGTGGTTCAGTGTGGGTTCTGAAAGTTTTGGCCTGTTGTTTGTGTGGTTTTCCCAGATTGTTGGAGACGCTGAGCAGCCAAGATGAGATTGACCTAACCTGTTGGTTTATTACCAAGACAGCTAAAAACTGCCTAATTTTTCACCATAAGAATGCTTCACTATGTTAGCTAACATACTTAAATATTTTACGGTTAAATCAGCAATCCGGAGTTTCACCCCTTTCAGCAATTACATGATTTTTAGAAATACATCGGATAAGAGAAATACTCCGGAAAGATACTTTAAGTACGTTCAAATAAATGGGGTTGGTGTTTTCAAAAAGTAGCGGGAACGGCAGGGGCGCAGATAGGATTTTCAAACTGGGGGGGTCAAAGTTCCAATGTACCCTCCCCCAAACACACACACACACACACACACACACACACACACACACACACACACACACACACGACGCACGTACACATACACAAACCATTGCGAGAGCCTTAACTAGAGCTCAGTCAGTTTGTGTAGTTTCCTCCAATGGTTTACGAAAAAAACTAACACTATTATATACGTGTTAGAAGCCATTATGCAATGGAACGCTGGCAACAAAGCTCTGCCTGATCAGCACAGTCATTTGTTATTCTCCCAATCGATTACTAACCAAAACCTCATGCTTTATGCAAAACATTAAATGATTTTCAGCAAACCAATCTTTACAGAAAACATAAGAGCCTTAAAAAACTGCACATAAAATATATTTAAAAACAATATTCACTTGTCACTTAAAGCAGTGGTTCCCAAACTTTTCAGCCTCTGACCAACAGATGTTCCTTCTTATTTTTACGTTATTTAGAAATTTTCATTATATTTGGAAAGTTTTAATTTATATATAAATATATAAAGCTCTTTTTAAATGTTATATTTTACTTTTTTTATGATTATGCGGCACACTTTGACTTCCATATCTAACGCATCGGCATCTGCCTCTTTTTTACGGCTTTTTTTGCCGATTGTCGCTACGTCTATCACATTAGTGGTGTTTTTACCATCATTTCTACATCCATCACGTCCCAGAGAAGGTTAAACCGACATCAACCCCAACGTTTGGAGCTTGTAAACTCCACACACCTCTCGTGCAGCACCAGCTGTCTGATGCTGCAGCAGCATCAATCTTCCCGGCTGGATGAGTGAATTTCTTCATCAGAGTCAATATTCTGCTTCATAATCGGAGTCAGTTCCAGACAAAGTGATCAGTCAACAAAGACCAGACCCGCCAGCAATTATACGTTTTATCTAATATTTGCGCTCTTCATGTTGCACGCATCTCCTCCTCTACCTAACTGTTAGCCTGCCAGCGGGAAGCGTTTTTCAAGCTCTAAAAACTCCAAAACTTTGCTCAGCCTGAAGATTGCACATCTCCACTATCTTCTGGTGTAAAGTAGTAACTTCATGAGGGATCGTATTTGTAGATGACACTTGCTAAAGTCAGCAATGAAGCTTTGGCGCATTTAACGAGTAAGTCCCAGCACTGACAACAACGTACTGAAACTAGAACCAACATGCATAAACAGACAGATCGGCCCCGCCTACTTACACTGTTGGTCTTTTTTAAATACGCAGTAATCATTGCTTGCCTTTTTCGCTTCATCCTGCATCCCAGCAGCAACCACTTTGGCTCCTCTGGAGTTAGAGTTAGTTTACATCATGCTGCATTCATTGCAATTGAAAAAAGGAGCTTCAAGTGCTTATAACCTCCGATTTTGTTTTCTTTCTGGCCTTAGTGCGGGGGACGGATCGGGGTCGATCTGAATCTGGGGTGGACAGATCCCCCCCGTCCCCCACCCTATCTGCGCGCCTGGCGAACGGCAAGAACATCTCTAATCCCACCATTTAATGTATATTCTTTTTACTCCAGATTTCATTTTTAATTAAACTTTGCTTGATTTTAGCAATAACACTAAATAATCATAACTTAACTCATTCACTGCCAGCCGTTTCCTGATCACTAACGGCCTTCGCTGCCAGCGTTTCTCACCGTTTTTACTGTTTTTTTAAGAGTCGCAGAACATTAAACGCTAGGATGATGTCGACGCCAAAACAACCAAAACAAAGAGGAGACTCACCTCTTACATCAGGAAGAATCCGTGTGTTTCGAGCGTTATCCGTTCTTTCATAATCTGTTGTCGAATTGTGATCGGCAGATGCTTTTCCGGTTCGCGCCTCACTTTTTTTTTACAGGAACGGCCCAAAATGATCTCCTAACACATGGATGGTCTGCTTCCTGATCACGTGACATGTGACGTATGCGGATGAAGATCGGCTTCGGGGCTGAGATGTTTGTTCTCTCAGCGCAGGGGCTCGTTCTGACGCTCAAACAGTAAAAACATGCAAATGACGACTTTAGTGAACGGTTGGATCTAAAATGACAACTTTAGTCGTCAATGGCAGTGAATGAGTTAATAAAGAAGTCCCTGTGATGAACTGTAAAAGTTTGCTGGAATCGGGTCAAATGTGTATGCTTTTAATCATATTAAATAATATTCACCCGTAGACCACTTTAAGTTGAAGAAAGACACTTTTAGAACTGTAATATAATTTTAGGACAATTTAGTTTCAGGATTTATTTATGTAAATGAGCTGCATTGTGTAAATAATGAATGAATCCCTCTTGCTGTGTGTGACTTGGGATGAAAGCTGCACATTAACTAGAAGGTAAATGTTCAGAAAGCCTAAAAACCCACTTGTTTTTGAATAATCTCATGGATCCTTAAATACTCAGTTTGCACCTCAGGTTTAAATGGTTTAGGTACTCAAAAATACTCATTTTTACAGTTTTAGTACAGCACAAGGAAAACACAAAGTAACATTGTGTTTATAATATATATATATATATAAAAGTAATGCATCAGAACTAATCAGCATGGATCTCTTCCTGCTACCTGCTGTAGACGAGCTCGTTGGAAATCCCCTTTAGATTCTAGGTTGAGCGTTCTGTGCAGCGGCGCTGCACCGTGTTTCTGAAACATCCGCTCGGGCTCGACAACTTGAAAGTAGTAAAGCGCATGAAAAGCACAAACTGGGCTAATCGTTTGTTTGGATTAGAAGTTGCACCACCCACTAATCTGTGCAGCGGGGGAAACAATGAAAGCACAATTCTACAATAATTACCGTCCCGTTATGTCACTTTTGATTACAAGCAGCTGGTGTAATATGTCTGTTTTTAACCGCTCAGCCATGTAAAGAAAATCAATGCTGACACCAGATATGACAGGGATTGTTTTGTCTTTGTATTATTTAATGTCATTAATATAATATTGCTTTGAAGTTTTGAAACAGTATCACATTTTTCCATCACAAATTTTCTCCGTCCACAAACGTGGGCAAAGTATTGAATGCTGGTACATTTTGTTACCCTTTAGCACATCACACTGTTTCCGTTTTCAGTAGACCTGAATCAATAGAAATGCTCATTAATGATTTTATATTAGTAAGGGTCTATAGTGGTCTACACACAACACTTCCTACATGACAAGCTCACGTGAAGGCCGCGGAAATAGACCTGACCTTTCTGTTTGACCTTTTCTCAAGACAGGAGTGATATACAGGTCCAGTCTAGTCAGTGAAGTGGGACCACGAGTTATCTTTGGACTGTGAGTGGATTCATCTCAGGATCAGTGAAGGAGCAAAAACATATACAGAGTGAGATTTAAATGTCAGAAGTGCTGGTTGGCCCTGCACGCCGCACAAGCTTACCTCACAGTCCCTCTCTCTCTCTCTCTCTCTCTCTCTCTCTCTGCCTTTTGTTTTTTTTTTATCTTTATTTATGTGATGTTTCCTCTTCTTTGCACACTAACTTAAAATTACACAAACACACGCTCGACTCGGCTGCTCCCCTTCAACTCACAGCTTGGTATCCGGAAACTTGAACGCCGGGGTGAGCTACACAAGGAAAACACGGATGTTAAAAAAGACTGGTACATGCACAGTCGTAACATGCCACCAAAAAACTTGCTTTAAATAGCTGCTGTTCATTAAAAATGTAATGCTTTTATATTATGCATCCATACTAGAGCAGGTTCTCCTGGTGACACACAAAATGGAGGAATGTGACAAAATGTTGGCGGTAAGAACAATGGCCGAACGAATGGGATGGGGGATGAACGGGAGAATTAGCATGTAAACAGAGAGAGGAAACATAAAAGGCAAATGGCAGATGAGTGAGAGGAGACGCTGCTGGGGAGACTGCTCAGGCCGAGTGCATCAGAGGGGACAGAAACACAAAAAAAACGGCCAACATGCATCATCGGTGGAAGCTAACAGATAAAAGTCAGAGCAGTGGCGATGACACGGCCACAGAGCAGTACGTCTAAACAGTCTACAGACACACTGTCTTTGGAGAGGAGCTCGGTCCCCAACTCCTCCTGCAGCAAACACAGACGAGGACAGCGGCCGGCGGCGTAACAGTCCAAACTTCCACGAGGACAGACAAACAAAGCATACAGCACGCACGCCAGGTAGTGCACAGGAGGGAGAACACACACACACACACACGTATGTGTTGGACTCCACATAAAGCATTTTTGAATCACAGTGCAGGAGGAAAATACTTTTAAAAATGATTATTTAAAAATAAACAACAAAAATGTCACATGAGCATGGCACAGGAACAACGCTCAGATCTGGCTTTTCCAGTGAGGTGGAATTAAATCTTTTCGGTCATTCTTTTGAAGTGGCGTACTTACACACCTAATTCTAAATCTGTGTGTAATGTGTATGTAATCATGCTACAGCGGGAATGTGCACCAAACTGTGCTGGAGACTCGTTAATACACTTTAGTTAAAATAATCGTGTTCAGGTGTAGGATACAAACGTAAGTGAAACATGGAACTGATGTCAATATATTCCTTTTGTTCACTTTTTTTGTGTATTTTTAAACTTCTGGTTATAATAAAGTTGGAATAACTATAATCAGTTCCTAACCAGTCCGCCCCAAAGTGGTTCAGGTTGCTCCCTTCTATCAAAAAGTATCACAAAATGCAATATCTCATTTGCACTGTATGAAAACAGCGTTTGAAAAGGGACAGTGCTGTTTTTTTCTTTTCTGAGCCACAGTGCTGTTTCCCTATAATGGATAAAAAGAGGACTTGCAGGCTCTCGGCGCTACCGTTAATGCTGACAGGCACTGGGCAGCACAAGGCCAGAGCAAAGACTCATCAGAACAATCCTAAACCATCGTTAAACCAACATCCTTTCAGCCACTCTGATACACCAGGAAATCTTTTGTTGTAGTCTTTTAGAAACGGGTTGGACACGTGCAGTTGGTGGAGTTCATTAGGGGCAGATAGAATTTTTTTTTTTTTGTTGATTATAGATAATTGCAATGATGTAAGGCTGTCATCCTCAATAACGTGTAGGAAAGTCGTCCTCAAGTGTATCTCAGTTCTCGGTCTGCTTTGTGTTTAGACATCAGTGACAGGTTAGTGGCCGATCCAAAGTGGTTTCACTATGAGTACTGTACAAATGAGTAAAAAAATGTTGTTTGCTGCATGTTGCTGTTTTGTCTTTCATTGATTTATTGTCCATCTTGCATCCCTTTGCTAGCAAAACAGCCTCCTCATAGTGCCTCACAGTGGTAGATGCCTGGTAAGGCAGGATAGACTACAAATGGAGAAAAGAAAAAAAAGGTGTAACTGTCTTCAAGCAAAACAAATGAAAGTAGTCAAATTAAAATCTATGAAATAGATATTTTAAGGCGTAAACACAGTTTAACTTTAGCTTCAATCTGTGAGAAACGTTAAAGGAAGAAGTCAACATTTGGGGAAATAGATGTGTTCTGGCACTAAATCTAAATTTACAGAAAAAAATAGTACCTCTCTAGTTATGAAACTCATGTTACTAAAGTAAAAACATGCTCAGTTCAAGCTGGTACCACTTATATGTGTTTCAATGTTTAATTAGAAGTAACAATTCTGAATATATCTGGCCAAATTAACACACTTGACAGGGTTTTCATGTCTGTGTAGCCAGCATTTCACCCACAATCTTCCTTACTAGCTTTAAAGTAACAATAGATCATTTTAGAACATTGATTTCAGTGATTGTTGAGTTAGAAACTGACCAGTTTAATATTTGACACCACTCTGCTGACCAGATACCGCACTACAGTAGATAGTTTGTGGAGTCGGTAGGTGTCCTAGGGGGCACTCTTTACCTGCTTAATGGCTGTTAGCTGTTGTGCTAGCGATTAGCATTTTCAGTTTGCCAATTCTCAACAAAAAGCAAAAGAAGAAGAAAAAGAAAAAAATTTGCTTTTACTTTTGACATTATGATGGAGCCTGAAAGCAAAAGCAAGAGAGTAACGTCTTTGTAGGCAAAGCAAAAATCTAAAACCACAGTGAACATCGGTACAGACTATAGTTTGAGGGAGCGAAAAGAGGATACAAAAACATGGACTGATGGTGACCTCGCTTTGTTGCAACTGGACTTGTAAGTAATGTTTTTTGTCCAACAGTGTGGATCTTTTAACTTAGTAGTTTATTTAGTATTTTTTGGCTCATGTTAGCATTAGCTTGTTGTTAGCACTAGCAGGGCTGTTTGGGGTGGTTGTAATTCCACTTTCAACCAGCAGGGTGGAGGAGCAGGAAATTGCTCACTGTTAGTCTCAAAAAAAGGGAGCAGAAACTACATTTTTATTTTTTGCTACACAACTTCAGATTTGTTTTAGGCCTGGGCTGTTGGGTGGATTCTGACGCATGACCAATGTGCAGGACGTGAGCTTCGTGTGAGTGAGTTTTTTACATTGGATTAGACAAATTAGATCAATTAAGACTCTTTAAATAAAAATATGGCATTGTTTCTATTGTATAGTAAGAGCAGCCCTTCTGGCGACAGATTAACCAAATTAAATACATTTTTAACATTTTTAGACAGAAATGGAACAAAAACTAATAGTAGGGGATTACAATCAATTTTAGAGTGGTTGTCAATGATCTAATCAAAGTATCTACAAGAGAAGTATATTATATTTCCCAAAATGTCAAATTGTTCATTAAAATTTGCAACTCAGAGACTTATCGTCACACAAATCTTTCTAAAAAGTACTTGGAATTAAGCCAGTTA
>SSNQ01000374.1:223504-238390 GCA_006942095.1 Nothobranchius kuhntae | reverse complement strand
AAGAGACAGTTTGTAGGCAAAGCAAAAATCTAAAACCACAGTGAACATCGGTGCAGACTATAGTTTGAGGGAGCGAAAAGAGGATACAAAAACATGGACTGATGGTGACCTCGCTTTGTTGCAACTGGACTTGTAAGTAATGTTTTTTGTCCAACAGTGTGGATCTTTTAACTTAGTAGTTTATTTAGTATTTTTTGGCTCATGTTAGCATTAGCTTGTTGTTAGCACTAGCAGGGCTGTTTGGGGTGGTTGTAATTCCACTTTCAACCAGCAGGGTGGAGGAGCAGGAAATTGCTCACTGTTACCCCGGCTTTCCACAGCAGCCGTCAGCAGCACGTTACTGCAGCAGCACGTCATAGCTGCTGATAGGAACGGCTGTGGTCAACAGAACCTTTTCCACAGGAGCCGTCGGCAGCCGTCAGCAGCGCGAGTCGGCCGCGTCTCAGGAGCAGCATGTCGCGGCCTTTACACGCCGGTTCTATTTCCTACGCGCGACGCCTCTGAAACGGGTCAAGTTCGACATTTTTGGGGAAGGAAAGACAGGAAATCGGACGCGGAAATGGAGAGAAGCTCCCGAGATTTTCAGAATAAAGAACGTACTGCCTTCCGGTCGCTTTACTTTAAAAAAGGTTACTAACTGTGCGGCCCCGTGAGAAGTTATCACCTAGCTAGCGGTCTCCTTTGTTTTTCAGGTCCGTATTGGCGATTATAAAACGGACAGAATATAAAAACACAAACATTTTGGAGCCATGTTGTAGTTTTCTCCTGCTTGTTGTTGTGTTTACTGACGAAGTCACTCGTGTGACTTCGTGCCCTGTCGGTGACAGCTGCTCCTCTGCTGCGTCGCGTCTTGTGGGAAGGGCCAAGCAGCAGCTAGACGTGCTGCTGCAGTAACGTGCTGCTGACGGCTCCCGTGGAAACTTGGGGTAAGTCTCAAAAAAAGGGAGCAGAAACTACATTTTTATTTTTTGCTACACAACTTCAGATTTGTTTTAGGCCTGGGCTGTTGGGTGGATTCTGACGCATGACCAATGTGCAGGACGTGAGCTTCGTGTGAGTGAGTTTTTTACATTGGATTAGACAAATTAGATCAATTAAGACTCTTTAAATAAAAATATGGCATTGTTTCTATTGTATAGTAAGAGCAGCCCTTCTGGCGACAGATTAACCAAATTAAATACATTTTTAACATTTTTAGACAGAAATGGAACAAAAACTAATAGTAGGGGATTACAATCAATTTTAGAGTGGTTGTCAATGATCTAATCAAAGTATCTACAAGAGAAGTATATTATATTTCCCAAAATGTCAAATTGTTCATTAAAATTTGCAACTCAGAGATTTAGCGTCACACAAATCTTTCTAAAAAGTACTTGGACTTAAGCCAGTTAAGGTCTAGGTAAAAAACAAGATAAATAAAAAAAATAACCATACTTGTTTTGCCTGTGGAGAAAATAAAGAGGAAAAAATGTACTGAAAGTGAAAGAATAATAATAAAGAGGAAACCTCTGGGAGCAATCGGGGATTTGGAGGCAGATGCAAGTTGTCAGGAAGAGGAGGATGAGGAGGAAGAGGCAGTTTGGTTGAGAGGGCAGGGCCACTGTAAAATGAGATCAGTCCAGGATCATCCGTTCCAGGGCTCCGCTATTGGCTGCAGCAGCAACAGGCGAGGGAGGCTGCCAGGGACGCTGGGGGAGCTCCGAAGAGCTGCAGGAGCGTTTGTCATGGCATGAGGTTGGTGTGGGTCGCTGGGCAGGGCAAAGGAAGGTGCAGGAGTAGGCAGCCCTGAGGGATGCTATACCATCACAGTGAGAAGGCACGGGGCTCACATGAGTAAGTGTGTGTGTGTGTGTGTGTGTCTGTGTGTGTGTGTGTGTGTGTGTGTGTGTGTGTGTGTGTGTGTGTGTGTGTGTGTGTGTGTGTGTGTGTGTGTGTGTGTGTGTGTGTCTGTGAGAGAAAGACATGAATAGAGAGAGCCGGATGCAAGGGTAGAGGAAAGTACGAAGGGGGTGCAGTGGGGGCGGCTGTGGGGATCCGGCCTCAGAATATGGTGGTCTCGTACTTGGTGCTGACGGGACGCCTGTTGGAGTCCCGCTGGTCGCAGAGCCAGGTGGTGCTGCCCAGGGACTGCATGTCAGCATCCATCTCCAGGGGGTCGATCTGCCGGAGGGGGGAGGGAGGGAGGAGGGACGAGAGGAGGGTGTGAGATGTGCGGCGGTGGAGGCCATCGCACCACACTGACAAGTCCTCAGCTCACAGCCCAGTGATCAGGTTACAATCACAGACAACTGAGGGCTCAATCCACAACAATGGGTGATGTTTGACAGGAAAAATACTCTGTCTGTGTAACCATCAGCATGTAGCCGCAAATACCACCAGAAACAAGCTGATTAGTCCTCCAAATGCAGCAGTAACTCCACACGACACAACTTATGGATTTACTCAGGTGTTACTTTTGAATTGTTCTAAATAAAATCTGAGGTAAGCATTTGTTATTTCTGAGCCTGAAACCGAATATGCATAAAAGCCTTTACAGCCATCCAACAGAGACGTCAGCCGTCACGTTACTGTTGCAGTGGATTAAACCCTCCCTAACCTTTCAGCCAGGAGACTGTACATCACATCAAGAAAGCCCTTCTACCATGAAAACGTGTTTAACCACAAAACGTTCCCCTAACTGCATTTTCCAAGTCCCAAATGCAAGATGAAGATGAGCGATGCGAAAGTAAAAAGGGATGGGGAGGTTTATGGTTAGGGCTGGAGGGGAGGGGACTTCAAAACCACAAAACAAAGAGTCAAAGTGCACAGCAGCATCCCGAGAAATGAAAAAAGAAAAGAAAAAGTACTGGATACGGGAGGGTTTTTGGTGTGAGAACTGATGTCTGATGGGTGAGGACTGCATAGAGGAAAGGAAAGAGACCTGGATTCCAGGGCTAACAGAGTGCAACGGTAAGAAGGAAGGACGGTGGGTAGTACACGTGTGACAGTGACAGCAGCGGCATTCGAGCAGAGGGGCACCCTGGGAAGCAGGAGGACCAGAAAGACAAGAACAAAGACATGTTAAAGAAGAGGACACAGGGAGGAAGGACAGAGCATTTAACCGCACTAAAAAACGAGCCTGTGCAGAAATCCAGTAGCAGCACTTCTTAGTCTGGATGTTTCATCCAAAATCGTCTCAGATCTCTGGAGCTGTGGATTTCTATACAGGCAGAGGTGGTGTGCACGTGGCAGTTATAAGGGTGGAGCAGAGTGGGACTTCTCAAGCATTTGTGTTTGCTTGAAAACATAAATAAATAAAAGAAAGGAGCTCCCTATATGGCTGGAAAACGAGTAAAAATCCATAAACACACAAAGATTATAAACCAGGATGGATTAGCTGTATGTTCTCGCATTTAATTTCTTTTACTTGATCCTTTTGTGACAAGTTTGTCTCGTCAATCAAAACATTTTTTTATCTATTTCTGATGCTTTGCATTCATTTTTGTCCATTTAATTTCCAGATCATCTTAGAATCATCATGAGCTCCCTCCACTTCCATGTTTGCAGCATTAGCTTGTGCATGTGTGTGTGAGGGGGTGACAGCTTGCTTTGGGCCTACATTATTTTCTCACTAAGCCATCCGTGCTTGCAGCTATCATATACCATCTTATTTGGGACCTCTTTCCTTGTCTAAACCGGCTCAGCTGAATGTGAGAGAGAGCATCTTAATAACACTCGGGGGGGGGGGGGGGGGGGGGGGGGCAGTGTTGACTTAATTAATTGTTTACTGCAGTTAATAAAACGTGCTAGGATCAGGTGTTGTGTTAGTTAGCAAAAAAGGTGGCCGCGAAGGAGAAACCTAAAGCATATAAAAGTGTGACAACGGTAATTACATGGGCCGAGGCTGAGCAGGTGGTTATTAGTTCCTTGGGAAAAACCTTGTAAAAAAGCTTATTTTCTGTTTGAACGGCGTTGAAACGAAAAAGCAGGGAAACTAAATGCAGACGACAGAAATCAGTCCCCCTTCCGTCTGAAACTCAAGCACCGAGCCAGGCTCGTTATGCAGATGTGTGATTACTCTATAAATTATCGTAACGGGCAGCTAGTAAAACAAAATGATTTGTGTACCCGCATTAGCAGTCGCTCCTGCAGTAAACACGCTCCTGGCTGTGCAGCTCTCTCAGGTGACAGTGATCACTGAATGCCTATTATATGCTGCCTGAAAGGTCAATACATCAATGCGCCCTCGAGGATCCATGCGAGCATTTACGCAGCACACTCAATCAGGGGAGAGGGAGCAGCGGGCCGGTTCGAGCGTGGGCGCAGAGCCCTTAGAAAAGGCCCAGAACAAATCACTCATCTGCCTGTAAGCAACAAATAAACCTTTCATTCATCACGTTTTCTTCCCTTCTTTTTCCTCGCATATGCACAAATAGACCCCCCCCCACCCCTCGATTCGGGGTGACTCTCAATGCTGTCGGGTGTGTGAGATGAAGCTGGTAGCAAAGTGATGACTCATCACTTACTACTTCACACACACAGCAAGTTTGCCTTTGTAGGTTGTCCGGTGGGGATTCAGCAGAGGACGGAAAGTCTGTCATGAGGTCTGTGTTCGTTTTCTGAATTGTGACTTCATCACCAGTTATTAAAGAAGGACACAAACACTCAGCAGATACTCACCGCCGATCTTCTCACGTTGCTCCATGACTGAGAGACGGGACGGGTGCTTTTGGTGTCTACAAACTCCGAGACCAGAGAGGACGGGGGCACATACTGCCTCGCCCTGGACTGAACTGCCATTTGGTACGCCACTTCGAATGCCTGCCCCAGCGTGAGGATGATCTCGTAGGTCTGTATCTGTGTGCAGTGAAAGACACTGAATTTGAGATAAAGACCCTAGAACGGAACTGGGCAGTTTTGGCTAGCTTTTGGCACCCCCTTGTCTCTGTTTGTAGAAACGAAAGCGAAACCTAACTCCACACTGTGCATGCATCTTTTTAGCATCTTAATCTAACAGCTGAAATTTCTCTCCAGCCTTCATTAGTGTCTATAGTAGTGGTTCATCCCTAAATTAAACAAATCAGCTGTGTTCATGATCTAAAATATGCCGGAAACAGGCTGAAAGCAGACTTTTCCAAACAAAGCGACTCGCCAAGCTGAAGTTGCAAGTGGAATATTTTGGCCACAGGAGGTGATAGGGCTGGGAGGCCTTTAATTAAAGCTGTTTTCCGGAGTTTTCCCCTTTCAGAAATGATGTATGATTTGTCAGAAATCCATAAAAGTGATTATCTCATCACATACTTTGATGTAATGTAAGCAACATGTCTTTATTTTTAGTTTTTTTGCTAAGCACGCCCCCTGCCCTGCAGAGCTCCGTGCAATAGGAAACTGAGCGCCGGCCAGAACTAACCAATAGTGTTAGACTACCACTTACTTGCTTCAAATTTAAGGAATACCTCGGCTGATGCAGAGTTGATGAACTTTTCACAGACAAGCAAGTCTAAAATATAAATGTATGAGAACACAACATGACATGAGAACAATACTCATAAAACCACGTGTTTTAGCTCTGTTTGTCGGCTACAGAAGCACATAAACAGAAACGTGAAGTTGCCATCTTAAAAAAACAGAGCAATAGACTTTTTGTGTGATATGCTTGTCAGCCACTAGATGGTGCCATCAGATAAGAGAAATACTCTGGAAAGAAGCGTTAGCAGGGGCAGGGGCGTAGCACCAAATTCTGGGCCCTAGGTACAAGTCTTCTAGGTGGGCCCCCATGCTCAATTACTTAATATCTCTCTTACACATTTTTTGTCATGCTATAAGACAAGATAATAAATATGGTCTTAGTTTAACCTCTATATTGAGCAAATACAAATGCCAGCATAATAAAAGGGAAATGCCCAGACTTCACATATAATTATTTTTATTTGCCAACAATGTGTTCAAACAAAAATCCTGGAATTTATTTTCCAGTAAATGCCCACTGACGGGTCTTCATGTTAGCAAAATCACTTATGAGATCTTTAAAGTCCAATCCTTTGGCTAATTGGCTTTCAATAGAAAGAAGAGCTAGGCTGTTCAGTCTATCCTGGGACATTGTTGATCTCAAATAATTTTTCACCAGTTTCAGTTTGCTAAAAGCCCGTTCACCCCCAGCAACAGTCACAGGTAGTGTGCAAAATATCCTCAGTCCAATACAAACTTCTCCAAAAATGCTCTGTAATTGCATCCTGTATAGATGGCATTAAGCAGCTCAAGAGGAGACAGAATGTGTGGAAATGTGGCACCATATATTGTTCTCAGGTGTAGCATCTCATTCTCAAATTCAGCTGTGAGATCCTTGTAATGTTTTCTCATCAGTGCCTGGCATGATATCTTCATCTGCTCTTCAGTCATGTCTGTCATGGTTCATGATGTTAAGCTTTGCTAATACTGATATGTATTGATATATTAAATACATATGACATGAAATAAACCAGGTTCTCTCTGTGAATGTAATGTACTCTAAATTTTATAAACCCTGCATTATCAGCCAAATTATAAGATTGTCCGTTTTCAAGATCAAATATAAAGAAATTTAAAATAGGCTTAAAATATCTAACCAAGTAAATAACAATCCTCTAACACCAGTGTCATCATGCTATACGAAAAACAGTGGCAGCTTCACATTCCTGAGATTACCACGAATCCATCGATACCAAGTTTGTCCTGGTCCATGACTGGGAAGGAGCTGAAATATCCACACAGAGTGAACCTGTTTTTACTGCGAGGTCCGCGAATTAATTGGCGGCGGCCGCCCGCGATAATAATTTTGATTAATATATATATATATATATTAATTAGTTTTTTCACTGATAACACTAATTAATTTATATTTGATCTTGATGGTGAAACTAAAGGCGTTTAACACTGAACACCTAACATGAATGCAGCTTCTGAGAGCTAGCTAATATCAGCTAAAACTGTGTTCTGCTGCTGCTGCTCACCGTCCTTCTACTTGCTTCTGTTCAATTAACTTTTCCTCCTTCTCCTTCTTTTCTGGAAGCCAGATTTCCCTTTCTTGGGAAAAGACATGACTGACTCTCCTGCCTCCAGCTCTGGCTGTCAGCATCTACGATGTCTGATTAGCTGTACATGCTGGCCGCTGGTGTGGACTAAACCACTTTGCACATTTTTAAGGGGTGATAGATGCCTCAGAGATTATTCAGTTATTATTTTTAAGGCGAAATTCGGTTTCTTAACCTCTTTATCCAGGTAAAGGGAAGTTTATTAAGACATTAAGTAAGTTGGGGGAAAAAACAACAACAATAAAACATTTTTATTCAAAGCTGTCTCAGGGCCCCTCCCTGCAGTGGGCCCTGGGTAAACGGTACCCTTCCCCCCCCCCCAGTCCGACGCCCCTGAGCAGGGGTCCCCAATCCTGGTCCTGGAGGGCCAGTATCCAGCAGGTTTTGTGGTTTTTCTGCTCCAACAGACTTGATGCAGTGGTTGAAACACCTGTGCAGCAGCTCATCGGGCTCTGCAGAAGCCTGTTAATCACCTGCTGATTGAAATCAGGTGTGTTGAAACAGAGTTCAAACTAAAACATGCAGGATACCGGCCCTCCGGGACCAGGATTGGGGACCCCTACTGTAAAGAGTCATTTTAACACATGACACATGACTCAAGAAAATGCAACGTATCCTTTAACATCAACTAAACTTGCAGTGCGAACTCTGCAGGTTCAGGGCTAAAAAAAAAAGGAAAACTTACAAATCTGTGCAAGTGTGTTGTTTTCATCATTAATCTCATTCATTGTAAACCAAGGTGAACGAGTGGGTGCAAATTCTAATAATTTAGCGTTTGCATGTGAAACCAATGGTTGCACTGCTAATAAATGCAGTTTAGCTGATAAAAGTAAAGCAAAGGAAGACCAGGTTTATGTGTTGTGCCTAGTTCCTGAAACTGATGGTGATAGCGTTTCTAAAAATTCCTCCCTGGATATGTCTGGAATGTTCATCTGTCGGCTCAGGAGAGTTTTAAACCTGCATAAAGTTCCTGGGAAGAAGAAAGAGCGTGAAGGTGTTCCTGAACCAACTTGTCTTGTGAGAAAAACTCTGAATCATTCCTGAATACACTTTTTACAAACTGCAGCTTTTTAAGAAAAAAAGGAAGGAAAAATGAGCCTCATCATGCTAATGCCACTGGTTCTTGTTTAAAGATGGTACCCTTTCAAAATAAAAGCACCAGTTTCCTTCAGGATTTATATACATGGCTATTTCTTTTTATTTTTGGCTTATCAACAACTTTCAATGATACATTTTCAGTTAAAACAATTTCCTGCCATTGAGGCGGCACGATGTCGCTCCCTGATCTGAAAAAGATAAAAGATTGCTGTTGACCTTTTCGCAAGCGCCAAGACACACATCGCAGCACAATCTGTGCACGGACAACTGAACGCACACCGGGAGCAGAACTCAAATCAAGCCATCTGATTAGCCTACCCAGACCTTCATTTCCAACGGGCCGCCTGCGTACGACTCTAACTGCAGGGTAGCTGATAACTCACAAAGGAAAGTGATTTTTATAAATTATTTACTGACAAAAATCACAGCTCGAGTGTTTGTTTACGCACCACTTCCACAGTGCTGAAGACGTGACAAAAGTGATGGCCGCTCTTCGAATCCTTGGTGATGTAAGCAAACGTGCACAGGTCATCTGGGTCCTGGGCTGCACATGAGATGTTTCTGATTTCATGCTCTGCAACGATGGTCTGTTAGAGGAGAAAACGCGGTGAACAAAAGCTTAAACAGAAAAGTGTATGATTAAAAAATCACAGATAAAGACATTATCTTACCTTTGTGGCTGCATCAATGAACCTGACACCTCTATAGGTGACGGCAAGAATGACAACTGGACCCTTTTTTGAGTCCTTTGATTTCTAAAACAAAGAAGCAGTTGAAAAATGCCGATTAAGGTTCCTGCAAATCATTGTGATATAAAAAAACAAAACAAAAAAAGAAAATTAATTTGTCAATTTTATTTTCTGGGTTTCATTGATTAAGCAGCTCAGTAGCTTAGTGGAATGAGTGTCCGCCCTTGGACTGGGAGATTGTGGGTTCAAATCCATGGTCAGGTCATAACAGAGACTTAAAAATGGGACCAGTACCTCCCTGCTTGACACTCAGCATTAAGGGGTTGGATTAGGGGACTAAACCACCTAATAGTTCCCGAGCGCAACCGTGTCTGCAGCTCACCGCTCCCCCAGGGGATGGGCCAATGCAAATACGTCATTTCACCAGTGTGTGACGACTTATCAGATTTTAACTTTAATCAACAAAAAAATTTGAATAGTTTGTTCTTTGAAGGTAAAAACAAGTAAAACAAAATGGAAATTAAAGATTTTTTTTTCGAGTACTCACCCTAATTTTAGCGCAGGCATCTTGTGTGGATTCGATTCCTCGTAGATCCCTGATTATCATTGACCCCAGGTACTGGGAGGAAAAAGCACATCTTTGACACGGATGCACATCAACCAACACGTCTCCTTTTTTGTTGTTTTTATTCAAGTGACCAGAACGGGAAGAGTATGTCTTGGTGCGCGCTGAAGACAGTAAAGGATACTTACTGTTGCCTCGTACCTGCAGGAGTCCAGGATGAGTTTCTCAGGCTGGTGATGCCAGGCGGACACCGTGGCGTACGTGGCAGAGTGGCTCGGCGGCCGGAGGTTCAAACGAGACTCCTTGTGTCGATCGCTGTGTCTATCCTGCAATGATGCAAAAGTAAAATAACCCCGCCTTTTCACACAAAAGCATCTCACCGCGACCAGGCAAGAGAAACAGTTTTATTTGTGCCGCTTTGAGTAATGAATGAAAAATTTGCAGCTTGTTTGAGTCCAGATCCTAATGTGTGTCTCTGTCAAACTGGTGAAGTAAAAGAGCTCTAACTGCTGCATATTAGTGTGAAAGCACCGCGAGTCTGTCTGGTCAGCACTTTATAGTAATTCATTTTTGATATGCTAGTAGGCTTATAAATATTCATGCGAGTGGTGCCCTCAGGTCAGTGCAAGATGTGCTCAGCTCTTTCATAAATCACTTGTCAGAGTGAAATGTACTTATGATAACAACATACTAAGGCTGAGGCAAATGCATTGATTTAAGATGTCAGCCTCACCAAACAATTAAAAACAACAACAAAAAAATTCATTTGTGCTTTTCTTTTTGACCTCAGCGAGTCACAAACCAGACAGTCTGACTTTTAGCGCTTAAATTTGACCGTTTAGCAAATGTTAAAGTTTAATCACGATTATTCATCGGTTTGGTTTAGCAAGGCCTTTGTGACAGCCAGTGAAGATCTAGGCTAGCTGTAGGGAAGAGTTATAATTAAATAGAGTGATTCAATCCAAATAATGAAATAATAAACAGGTTATTCGTCGTGTTAGCAGAAATGTTGAGCTAACGGCGTGCAGATCTCCAGAAGAGTTCACTGCACCGAATGTGGCTTTATTTTATCTGATGTATTTCCATGTTCTGACATAATGAAACTTGAATGAATCCATCCAAATCAGGAAGCCCTGGGGGACGATTGACTGGGCTTAGCCTGCTAAACTTAAAAATACCCTTAATATGTCATGAGTTGCAGTCTTAGAGTCTGTGGTGGGATTTAAAGCATTGCGTTCACTTCTTATTTTGACTTTACGAGCATAAAATATTAGAAAAATTTTGAATTCGATAAATCCAAACAAGCCGTGGGATTTGATGGGGGATAAAAGAAAAACAAACGTTCTTTGAGCGAATTTAAAGCCTCCTCTAATTTATCCACAGCTCTTGGTTAAATTCAGCTGTGGTTGAGTGACTCTGCTCACTAATTATACCAATGTGTTCAACGGAGCAGAAGCCCAGCCGCTCTGTCTCTGAGAAGAAAACCCCCCATCCAGCACCCTTCTCCAGTTTGCTGCAGTTAATTCATAGAAAATCAAACTTCTTTGGGAGTTTTTCGTTCTATAGGACTCACTACAGAACGCGGCCTCTCGTTATAAGACCGCAGAGAAACGCTGCAGTCCTGGTCGACTCCTCTTCGCCTCCGGTCCGACTCGGTCAGTGGGAGCAGCATGTCCATGGAGCGACTGGTGTAGGGGTCCATCTGACCGAGGGGTGACGTGGTCTGTGACAGGAGGTCGTGGAACTGTCACACACACGTACAAACACAGAAGAGAAGTCCAGATTATCGCTTTGGCAGCGCTAGCTCCCCTGATCCACACACCCGAGCCTAAAAGAGGCTCTTCCACAAAGAATCTTGCCTTTTTTCAGCTCCGTTTAATCTGCCTAAGAATCTGCCTTTGGTGTTTGACTGTTGTGAATACAATTAAATGAAGCCACGTTCAAAATTTAGACAGAAGTATTGTGGCTTAGAATTAGAGCTTTCACTGTGGGGTTAACCGGTGTGTTCAAGCCAAACCACTAATGAAGTGGCAATCTTAACAAATACAATTCCATTTTTACACACATATATATTTACACCTATATTTATATGTATATAAAGAATTCTGAACATTTCTGTGACACTAATTAAATGTTATACAGAGAATGAGCAGAGCTACCCCTCTAATTGTGCACATTAAGCATATCTAATGTATCAGCCTAATTAAGGCTGACAGAAGATTTCTGCACATCACTGGTTGAAAGTGGCACTGATGCTGCTGCGGCCTCAGTGGAGTCGACTACTTGTGTTTTTATCAAGCTCTATACAGCAAATATTAAATTGCACCCCCCCACCCCCACCCTACCAGCCCCCGTCATCAGTCTTACCATAATTGGGGACATTCGACGGGATTTGGAGGGAGCCTCTTCGTAGGGTCTCTCTGCCAGAGAGGCGATGATCCTCTTCCTGTGACCTAAAGGGGTGATCTTGATAACCTGCAGAGGACGACACCAGCATTTCTATTTCACTGCCATGTTTGTTTGTTTGTTTGTTTGCATGTTTATTAAGATCCCCATTAGCTGCTGACATACAGCCGCTATTCTTCCTGGGGTCTCATCTCATACAGTCGTTACATTTTAAATATATACACATATTGTGCACATCATTCATACTTGACCATACATACACACACACACACACACACACACACACACACACACACACACACACACACACACACACACACACACAAAAAACTAACTTCAACATAATATTGTAGTGTAGAAAAATCACAATTCAATTCTCAAAAGCCCAAACATAACAAGATACATTCATAAAATTTGAAATGCAGCTCACTTCAAATGTAAATGGTAAATGGCCTGTATTTGATATAGCACCTTCTAGAGTCCTGGAACCCCCCAAGGCGCTTTACAACACAATCAGTCATTCACCCATTCACACACTGGTGGGGATGAGCTACGGTGTAGCCACAGCTGCCCTGGGGCGCACTGACAGAGGCGAGGCTGCCGAGCACTGGCGCCACCGGTCCCTCCGACCACCACCAGCAGGCAACGTGGGTTAAGTGTCTTGCCCAAGAACACAACGACAGCGACAGACTGAGCGGGGCTTGAACCTGCAACCTTCCAATTACGGGGCGAGCACTTAACTCCTGTGCCACCGTCGCCCCCGTCAGAAGATGTTTATCTTGACATTATCTTTGGGAAAATAAAAATATATGAAGTTTTTTCTGAAAACATTTTTATCAACTTCCCTCAACAGAAATCCTGGTAGTGCGTTCCATAGCACCATTGCACGATAGACCACAGTTTTCTGCATTTGATTTGTTCTGCACGTAGGTAACACACATCGTCCATGCATACTTTGTCTTGTGGAATACTCGTTTATCCGCAAAACAAGACAAGGTGGAATAATTACATTTGGAGTTTTTGTTGTAAAGATATTTCTAATAAACATTGTTCATGAAAACTCCTATCTCTCTCTTACTTTTAGCCAGGACAACTTATTGTGTAACAGATTTACACTGGTTCTGTACGGACTCCCCAATACAATGCACGCTGCCTTGTTTTGTGCAATTTGTAACTTGTCTAGACAATTTTCATTGGTGTTGGACTAAACCACAGAGGCATAATCTAAGTGTGAAAGCACCCATGACTGAACTAGTTTCTCAATTAAGTGAAATGGAATTAATTTCCTACAATGTCTGATAATAGCCTTACTTCTTCCCATTTTTTTCAACAGGTAGTTAATCTGATTCACCCAGGATAGTTTATTATCAACAATAACACCCAATAACTTAAACTCATCAACCTGTTCAATAATAGTACCATCTAAGGTCAAGCTTAAGAGTGGATTCGTTTTTAAAAAAAAGTGTCTAGATCCTATGACCATACATTTAGTCTTATTTGTGTTTATTATCAAATTGTTTGCTGTCATCCATCTATTAACAGATTCTAGTTCCTTATTTAGAACAGTATTAAGTTGTAATACTGTTTTCGCTGGTGCTTATAATGTAATATCATCTGCATAAATTGCCATTGTGGCACGATCCAACACCATAGGCAAGTCATTCATAAAAATGGAAAACAACAGATGTCCTAAACAACTACCTTGGGGCACTCCACAACACATCCTTTCAGTCTCAGAGTAGCTGCCATCAAAATAAACTGTATACTCTCGATCACATAGATAACTGTCAATCAGTTTTACAGAAGAAGGTTCCAATCCATAACACCTCAAATATCTGATGCACAAGAATTTATCCAGACAAAGCTAACAGAGATGCATCCGAGGTATACTGACAGAGCTGATGGCATGTACCCGTCACTGGCAGGCAAACAGAAGTGACTCTCGTCAATAATTCAGCCCCAATCTGTTTTGCTGTAAGCCTAAAGTACAACACTGTGCCCTTCTTGGGACACTCTATAATTCAAGAGCCCTTTTTGGATGTTTCAAAATAGACAGAAGCTCACAGACTTAAAGGACAATAAATAACTCACCGAAGTAAAGTAAGTCACAAGTTCAATGGTTTCCTTTTTTTTTTTTGCTTTTGAATTTTATTATAATTTGCAACGACAACCTTTTGTGTTCCCGTCCCGTTTAACCGTTTACGCCGGGCCACATCTGCTCATGTGGCTAAAACCCTCACAGGAGGAAGCGTTGGTCAGTTTTTTACATTGTCAAAACCCATCATGCTAATGCTATATATTTGCATAATTGACTATTAACATTCACGCTCATCCACTAAAGGGTGGATGGCGAGTGATTAATGTTACATTTGCAATTATGTTCCTGGTGCAATATTTTCCAGAACAGGCTCATATAATCCTGTCTGATAAGTTTTAATTACTTGTTCAGTTAGAGTTAGAGAGCTAGTGGAGGAACTGATCTGCTGGTGATTAGTTATTTATTTGTTGTTATAATAATGGACAAGTTCCTCCTTCCCTGTGAGATGAGTGCAAAACAAGGCTTGTGAGTAAAAAAAGGAAAGCTTGGGAATATCTGGGCGCCTAACCCGGCCCACAGATCATCATGAGGCTCAATGCCATTTGCTGTAATATGCTGAAGAGGATGTAGGAAATGTAATGAGCAAAGTGAGTTCTGCCAAGATGCTCGGAGGCAGTTCTGCTACTCTGCACATAGAGAGTAATGTGCCTTGCACTCAGAGACACCCCCCCCCCCTTTTTTTCTGGACACCACCCCTCACAGGCTGCATTGGTAAAGCTACTGCTTTTCAGCTGCTGCAACTACTTTTTTTTATCATCGCTGTTTTTGCATTTAGAGCAGCCAGACTCACATGAGCTTTATGAACTCCTGAGTTCTTGTATGAATTGGTATTCCAAGCTCCTTCGCCATTCTCTGATTGCATTGCACACATTTATGTTTACTTGCTCTGTTTGCCAGGTTGCCCGCCGTGAGTAAAGTACTATCTTATTCGCAAACCGGGCATCACCTCATAAAAAGACACTTGACATTAGGGCTGAACAA
>SSNQ01000374.1:180093-223098 GCA_006942095.1 Nothobranchius kuhntae | reverse complement strand
CAGCTATCTATCTATCTATCTATCTATCTATCTATCTATCTATCTATCTATCTATCTATCTATCTATCTATCTATCTATCTATCTTTCTATCTATCTATCTATCTATCTATCTATCTATCTATCTATCTATCTATCTATCTATCTATCTATCTATCTATCTATCTATCTATCTATCTATCTATCTATCTATCTATCTATCCATCCATCCATCCATCATCTATCTATCATCTATCTATCTATCTATCTATCTATCTATCTATCTATCTATCTATCTATCTATCTATCTATCTATCTATCTATCTATCTATCTATCTATCTATCCATCTATCCATCTATCCATCTATCCATCTATCCATCTATCCATCTATCTATCTATCTATCTATCTATCTATCTATCTATCTATCTATCTATCTATCTATCTATCTATCTATCTATCCATCCATCCATCCATCCATCCATCCATCCATCCTTATAATACCTATCTTATATTTATAATTCACATAAGACATTTAAAATTCCATCTAGAGGTGGCTCATATTCTATCATTAAAGATACTATAAGGAGTTTGAATATTTCATGCTCGCGTTTGCCCCCTCAGGCCAAAAGCGTAACTGCAGCTTCAACAGTAAGCATGCATGCTGTACGTGCACACTCCTGAACAACAACAATAGCTGAGTCAGTCCCGTACCAGTGCATTTTACAGGTTTCGACTGTTCTACACACTTCTAATGAATTGGATGAACAACGTGCTCTGACGTAGACACGCTAGACAAGCAGCCTAGGAAATGTTCCAACTATCATATATGGAAACACTTTGGTGCTATGACCCGGCTCGTAGGATTGCAACATAAGGAGGAGGTTTGAACACTGTGTGGGAGATAAGAGTATTTTGCACTTAAAAGCTGCCCCTAAAAGGCCTCCCCAACTGCCACACAGACAGGAGCTAACAAGGAGATCTGTGGTCAGTCTCATCTCTTTGGAGTTGCACCAAACAGCCTTTTATGCTGCACCCAGAGGTGCAGCCACTCATGATCATAACAGACTACACAATGCCAGCCCAATGGGGACAGTGGGGCATGGGCATGGACATCCGAAGCAGCCAATCAGCTGGTCGCACTCTCACGGCAAAATTTATTTGTCAGATGGGTGCGTGGCTTCTTTCACTTCAGGAGCTGTAACGGGGTGTCTCGTGATATAACCATCCCCGTGCCATTGAAGGAAATTCAGATGAGCCACAGAGCATGTGTTAACGGGATGGTAGATCAAACTCCCGCTGAATTTATTTGCCAAATGTAGGATGGGCCAAAGTGCCTGACAGATGCAGAGCTGGAGACTGCAGATTCACGCCTGCGTCATCTCTAGTAGAAGCATGAATTTGCAGTGGCGTGAATCTGCAGCAGCAGCAGGCATAAAGCGGTGGTCCCAAACTCTGCAGTAGCTTTCTCGTCGACCCGGCCGAGAAAGGTTTATGTCGTTGTGCACATGCGCAGATTATCATTCTCTTTCCTTGCTCCTGGAAGAATGGTTCAGAGCGCAAAGGTTTATATTTGTTGCTAATCTGCAGGGAATATCTACAAGAAAGTTCTGCAGAAAGTAGCAAAGGGTCCTCAGAAATGTTACTAGGTTTGTCTCTAGACGCTAGGAGTTAACAACCCTGCCTCTCGCTCTGCCGCTAAGCTACAGAAAGCAAACGCTATGGGCTATGCCTGAGCATGAACGCGCATGACGTCATCACACATTACACTGCCTCTGGAAGGCACCGGGAAAGCAGGTTTGTTCGACCCAAACATGCTCTTTTTCTGTGATTTTACATGAATAAACGCAGGCAATCCCAATAAAAATGCCAAGGATCACTCTACAGGACCAGGGCGTTGCAGGAGAATGGGGAAGACATTTTAAATTTCTATACACGTATTGGTTCTTAAACTTCCCGAAAGTCCCTTTAACAATATTACCAGAAATAAAATCGATCACATTAGCTAAATTCATGATGTAATTGCATCTACCAGAGGGTTACGTTCACGTGGGTTATGTAGCATGGAGCTTTTAGGGTATGAAGGCAAACATGGCTGGAATCTCACTGTGTTGACTCACATCATCAATCTTTTGGTTCAGAGGTATTTTGGTTGCTGCAGCTCTCTACACGGGGAGAGGTTTTGCCCGCCTCTCCACACAAACAGGTCAAATAGAGGTTGATAAATAGATGAAAACATTTCAATGTAATATCAAGCTTTCTGTAACTGAAAAAATAGTTTAAGACAATTTTAGAGACGACTATTTGTTGCTAATTCACTGCTAGAATTGTTAGCTCAATGTTTGTCTCTAGTCTGCCATTCCCAATATTAAAGAAAGCAAAAAGATGCTGTGGCTTCTTAGGGTACAAGAAATAACTTCTGGGTCGCTCCTGCTTCTGGCTATCACACTTTCCACAATTCTAGCTTCTGGTTGTCCAGTGTCGAATTACAAATGCCAGTGCTGCAGTGTTAGCTCGGCGCAGACCCAGCAGCAGATGGTTATAATAATAATAATGCATTGAACTTATATAGCGCTTTCCTAGACACCCAAAGACGCTTTCACACACTCACATTAAGACACTGCTAGTGATGGTAAGCTACTTGTAGCCACTGCCGCCCTGGGGAGGTCTGACAGAGGCGAGGCTGCCATTTGGCGCCGTCGGCCCCTCTGACCACTAACACAGGCAAGTTGGGTGAAGTGTCTTGCCCAAGGACACTACAGCAGGATACCCCTGGCAGGAACCCATGACCCTCCGATCATGAGGCAACCCGCTCTACCACCTGAGCTACTGCTGCCCCTTATCAAAGACTATGTCCCTCTTTGGCTTTTTCAAAAGAAGAACTGACAACCTTCCAGCTGATTAAGAAGGACATTTGCTTCAGTGTCACCTACCTTCCAACATAATTAGGGCATTAGACAGTTTTGGAATTATTACGCTATAAAATTCCTTCTTATTGTACCTTTAAAGTGCAAAACCATGTGCTGAATGGACAAAAAAAGTGATCCTGAACTTCAAACACAAATATCCTTATGACCATGGTGACCTGTCTGCACAAAAATATCATTGCCTGATGTTTCAGATTCGGAAGCCGCTGGAAGTCAACCATGTGTGTTTGTCAGAAGATTCTTACATTGACGATCTCCAGCTCCCACAGGTTTTTAACACACTCCAGAGTCCGGTAGCCGTTTGAAAGAAAGTTGGGCAGATATTCATGCAGGCCAAGGACGTCCAACCAAGAGGAGAGAGAGGTGCTGCCGTCACAACCGAGCGGTTTCACCTACACATAGAGAGACATGTGAAGTTGGTGTGGCTTTGACCCTGAGTGAGGACTTACGGAGGAATTTCTTTTTTACTGTTCAGTCATGCATGGGCATATTTTTGCTGAAATGAGGTAAAACTTTAGGTAAAATAGATCTACTGACCACATATTACAAAAATTTGTGTAAAGTTTGGATCACTCCCTCACTATCACCACTCAAGTTATGAGTGTACCACCATATTTGAAACCAAAATTGCATCCTTGCAGTCATTATTGCGTGATTGCGAGATCATTCTGCAAGAAAACCTTTACCAGCTCATAAAAAAATCCAAACTGGTCATGAACGGCTATTTTGAAAGGGTGGCAGAAACATAACTTTATGAAATGTATAATACATCCAGATAAACACGTTCAATTTTAGACAATGTCTGATCTTTTATCTTTCCTACAAATATACACATTAAAAAGTTCAATCTAAGTCTCCTGTTTTATGTGTAGTTTTTGACCAAATCAGCATCACGTCAGCCTTAGATCGTACTGCAAAACATTCAAACCCTGTAGAAAAGTAATTCATTCCAGGTGATGATTTTAATAATTGGTTAAATGTTATTTTATTTCAAAATGTGCAAGAGTGAAGGGTACCTTGGGCAGGCCGCGTGCTGCATGGAGGATTTTCTTCCTGTGTCCTGGGTCAGTGATCCCCATGTCCCTCAGATCTTGGTCCTCCATCACGTTACTTCCCTGCATACGTATAAACATGAGAGAAACATGCAAATAAACTCATTCACACACAGGCACACACGCAAGCGTAGTCGCCAAAACATACACACAGAGAAAACCACCACTCACAGGCAGGCCCACACAAAACACTGCTAAGAACTGGCCATGTATTGTGTTGTATGGCTCCCTCACACACACGCGCGCGCGCACACACACACACACACACGCACGCACGCACACACACACACACAAGCAATATTTGCTCAGATAATATTAGATCAGGTTAGTGACACCATCTTGACTCGGTCTACACTCTCTTCTCAGAAGGGTAAATTGAAGCTGCTCTCCACATACACAACAAGCAGACTTGCAGAATATGCACATCTCTGACACGAGCACTAACAAGTGAGTGGGAGGACAACAAAGTCAAATAAATTGTGCATGCCAAGAGTAATCAATCTAATCTGGTGCGACTCAGAGGGAACAAAGACTTCTCTACGGCAGCAGCATCCTCTACAGGATGCCTCTGCTGCTGTGTTTCGTTGTGGAGGCACAAAACTGCTCTCCTCTCAACTAAAGCTGGATTAGGGATAATTATATTTCTTTGGCTTNGGGTACCTTGGGCAGGCCGCGTGCTGCATGGAGGATTTTCTTCCTGTGTCCTGGGTCAGTGATCCCCATGTCCCTCAGATCTTGGTCCTCCATCACGTTACTTCCCTGCATACGTATAAACATGAGAGAAACATGCAAATAAACTCATTCACACACAGGCACACACGCAAGCGTAGTCGCCAAAACATACACACAGAGAAAACCACCACTCACAGGCAGGCCCACACAAAACACTGCTAAGAACTGGCCATGTATTGTGTTGTATGGCTCCCTCACACACACGCGCGCGCACACACACACACACACACACACACACACACACACACACACACACACACACACACGCACGCACACACACACACAAGCAATATTTGCTCAGATAATATTAGATCAGGTTAGTGACACCATCTTGACTCGGTCTACACTCTCTTCTCAGAAGGGTAAATTGAAGCTGCTCTCCACATACACAACAAGCAGACTTGCAGAATATGCACATCTCTGACACGAGCACTAACAAGTGAGTGGGAGGACAACAAAGTCAAATAAATTGTGCATGCCAAGAGTAATCAATCTAATCTGGTGCGACTCAGAGGGAACAAAGACTTCTCTACGGCAGCAGCATCCTCTACAGGATGCCTCTGCTGCTGTGTTTCGTTGTGGAGGCACAAAACTGCTCTCCTCTCAACTAAAGCTGGATTAGGGATAATTATATTTCTTTGGCTTAAATCGTGACTAAAGGGAGATACTGATCAGTTTTTTTTTGTGGAAACGTGAATGTGTGTAAGCTGGAATAAAGTCACAAGGACACACACGAGAACGAGGAGCTAAATGTTTCCCCGACTGCAAATCGACTCTCGCTGGCCAAGAATGTTAAAATGTTCTGTGGTCTTTGCTCAATCTGCTCTCACTGGTTTGATTTCAGAGAACAATGCTGCAGTGTCCACAGGCTTGCATCAGGGTGCAGTCTGGAGATTACTCACTGATCGCTGGAATAAAAGGTCAAAATGAAGTAGGGTCGGACGTAATGGCGGCCCAGAATAGATTCTCCACTTTTATTAACACAGTTTGAAGTTTGATGATGCCTTGGGAGACTCTGCAAACTTATTATTTCATGCTGCATTTGAAACATGTGACGAGAATGTATGGTTCAGTTCTTACATAGCTTATGAGTTATGGTAGCTTGATTTAATCGGATACGACTTGCAGATGTAGCCATGGAAGAAGTCCTTCATCACACTAAATGCACTCGGTTAGGGCAGCAGTGAATTAGAATTGCTCTATCGGTCTGCCCCACAGAGGAATTGTTTAGAAAATCAAATTTTGTTACTTTTTCAAGACTCAGTGGACATTAGCAATGAAGTGGTGTGGAAAAAATAGGTTTATGTGTTACAATATGTATGCTCAGTTCCACATTATACCATCTGAAACAGAAAAGGCTGCAGAGATTGATGCAATATTAATGCAGCAGAGATGCAACGTAAATGCACGATGGGTAACTTCTAAGATGCTCTGCACAAGACGATTTGCCTCAACGCCACATCTGTTTGTTGAGAAATTAGAGATACAAAGGACAAAGGACGCCGCGGTTATGGAAAAGAAGAAAATACGTGAAATTTCTGACTGAGAATGGAAAGCATAAGCACAAAAGCCAGAGAGAGTGAGAGCCGCGAGCGCCCCAATTCTGGTAGCATGAAGAAAGCAGAAAATGATAATCGTCGTGTAAAAATTATGAGAATGGGCACACAGCTGTTCATTATTTACGATCCCTCAAAAGCCACATCTCAGCGCAATCATCACATGCAGAGAGCCTCGCCGAAGCATGTGAATGTCTGCTCTCTCACTCCGATGGCTGGGTAGAAGAAAACTTTGCAAGCTGCATGGTATCATATATCTTCAGCTCAGACAGCAGTGGTTTGTGTTTGCAGGATGAGAATGAAGAATTTTAATCCTCTAAGTGCACAAATAACGACAGAATCTGCTTTGGATTGAGTGCCAGACACAGTTAAGTATTTTGTAAGGCCGATTTGTCAGTTTTGTTGTTTCTTCCGTTTTTCCCTGTGACAGAACTGGTTTGTTATCACTACAGTTTTTCAAAATAACCTCTGAGCAGAATTTGATTTCATCAGACACCCAAGGCCCCAAAACACCAAAAGAACAAATTAATATGGAAAAGATCCTTCTCTGGTTATTCTTATAGTTAAATAAAAATAAGAAAAATAAAAAAGATTTAAAGGTAATGTTTTATGCAAAGCTACCCTGTTGTGGTGCCACGTGGGTCTTTACTGTCTCTATAAACATCCCATAGTTGAAAAACAGCCTTTATCAATTTTCAGCGTGTTTGGCTTTAGGAAAATTTTGCCAAAATAAAAACTTTGAAAAAGTTTCTGTTAGTGACGTCACAAATGAGGAAAGTGGAAAAGAAGCACTTCTCACATGCAAGAGAGAGCTGCTGCTGGTAGAGCAGCGGCTCTATAGCCCCTCCCCGATATTGGAGCTTCTCAGCTTATAACAATACAGAGTGGGTGGAAATGGCCAGCAACAACTAGATTTCTTAAAGCAACAGAGCTCTGAAACGGCTCATTCTGGAAGGTGCTGAAACTGTCAAGAATTCACCCGCTGAAATTGTTGTATGTGGGAGGGATTTAATGCAAAAAAAACTTTTAAACGTGTTTTGTATCGACCATAGAACTATAATAAAAAGTCTCCTTCATAAATTTTCTATTTGCTTAACTCTTCTAATAAATCCTTAGCAAAGAGTCCCACACAAAGTTTCTGATTGATCACATCTGAAACAAGTCAAGCACAATCCAAAAGGGCACAATATTAAACATTCACAATGCCTGCCTGACTGCGCTGACCTTTCTCTTATTTGCAGCCTCCACATCCTTCTGGAGGACGCATGGGTAATTTGCCTTGTGAGCTTAATGATTTATCTCCTTGATGTATTAAGTTCAGCACAGACATTAGTTGCAGCACCAACATAGACCTATGAATGCTTGATGGTCTGTTGAACCCATCACAAAAAAATTAAAATAAATAAATAAATAAAAGAAATCACAAAAGCTTTGCATAGACTCTAAACAAAAAATATTTGTATTTAATTCTGAATTCAAAGTAAATAGTCAAGTTTAAACATTTGTTTTTGATGGTAAAATATTTCTACATATTTGATTAATTTTACAACATAATAGCTATACAGTCACCATGAAAGTTTTTATTTAAAATGTTATCCATAATTTAATTAAATTTTTTTTTTATCATTTTAGGTTAATTCAACTGTTGCTGTGTTAAAAAAAAAACTATGGAGAAAAAAACTTTTTTTAAATGGTGAGTAGCAGAAAAATATGTATTTTTTTAAATTCTGATTATTTCTTTACTCATTGATTGTAATTTTTTATTTTGTTTTATAATTTTTTCTTGAATAAACAAGATCAATATATGGTTTGACTGAACATTAATATGAATTGTTAACACTGGCTTTTCCTGGGGGGGCCAGCAATTTTCTAGGTGTGGCCATGGCCACCCCTGGCCACCTCTTGGGAGCGCCCTTGCCTACTAGCCTGGCCTGCCAGACTACTCTGTTTAATTCTGCACAGAGAAAGGGACTGGGAACTCTCTATTCAAATAACCCCATCCCCTGGGAATTGTAGCCGAGCCAATCAGAGCTGAGTAGCATACGTCACACACCATAACGCCGAGTTTGTCATAAACATGGCGACTGAAGCGGAGTTCGCTGCAGCTCTTTCCTCCGTTCTAAATGACTTGGACACGTCTTTAAAACAACAAGTAGAATAGCTATAAACCTTTCTTCTAAAGAAAGACGTTTGCATCGTCACCAGACGCAATTTTTGACAACAGCTAAAAAACGACAGTGTCGCGGACGTCACACAGCGACGCTCAGTTGCTCGTAAACAACGAAGACAGCGGTGGAGTTTGCTGCGGCTCTTTCCTCTGTTCTAAGTGGCTTGAATGTCTTTAAAACCACAAAAGGTAGAAGCGCTGAAAGCCTTTCTTCTTCTTCAAAAAAAAAAAAGAAGATGGTTGCGCTGTTGCCAGACGCTATTTTTCACTACAGCTAAAAAACTACAGCGTTGCGCGGCACAGTCAGCATTTCCGTCTTTTCTCTGATTGCCCCAAGATCAAGCCCCTGATGTCGAGGGAGCATTTATAGTCTGTCATTCATGCATTCGTCCTGTCCAGACTTGACTACTGTAATGGACTCTATGCCGGTCTGACTCAGGGAGCGATTGCTCACCTACAGCTGGTTCAGAACTCATCTGCTAGATTTTTGACTGGTAAAAGACGCCGTGACCATATTACACCAGTGTTGGTAGAACTCCACTGGCTTCCCATGCAGTACAGAGCGAAGTTTAAAGTGCTGATGCTTGCTTTTAGGGCTCTTCATAGTACTGCTCCTGCCTATTTATCAGCACTACAAAGGCATGTCCCCACCCACTCTCTTCACTCTGTTGACCAGAACTTATTGGTGGTACCTCGTTCCAGATACAAATCGAGGGGAGATCGTGCATTCGCGGTCCTTGCTCCAACTTTGTGGAACGGTCTACCTTTGACTATTAGGCTGGCGCCTTCCTTCCAGATTTTTAGGTCACATCTGAAGGCCCATTTTTATGTCCAGGTATTTTCACCCAGGGGTCTGTAACTCTGTCTTGATTTTAAATGATTAATTGTTGTTTTTATGCAGTTTTTATTGTATTTTATTATTTATATTTTATTGTATTTATTACTATTGCTTTTTATTGTTGTCTTCAGCCCCTTGGGCTTCTCCTAAAGGTTGTGGAAGGTGCTCTATAGATGAATAAATGAAATTAAATTAAATAAGTACGGCTGAAAAATGAGGGCCCAGGAGAGAGTGCTTCTCAGCTAGTAGAAGCTAACTGTTAGCTTTAGCAACTCCACCACACAGCATAACTCTCTCAGGCTTGTGTTATTTGTGGAGATAAAACTGAGTCAGCGGCAGAGTTGCATTGCTTTTAGCCAATCATAGGCGAGATGTCCACATATGAAGAAGTAAGGCTCCAAATCCTGCCGTCTTCTGCTCTCCTCTGCTCTGGCTCACTTCTAGTTCCTGAAACAGGAGCGCCAGGGCATTTTCCCCTACAGAGATCGACTCACAAGGCATTCATTTATACCACAGACCACTGCAGATGTGTTGAAGAAATGAGTGGACTTGGTCTTTAAGGAGAAAAGAAATGTTTAAAAATTACCTGCAGGTGAAATGTTGATTCACGAACATTTGTGAAGTTTTCAAAACAAATTGTTTAAGTGATTTGGTTCTATTTAACGTTTGCTTTGTTGTATTATACATAAAAAGTAACATAATACTCAACTGTTGTATCTTTTAAAGAATAATGTTAAAAATCAACTGGAAACGTGGCACGCCTCTCTGGACAAACTGTGATCTTGTGTGACCTGGTAGGATTTTAAGAAGAGCTTTAACGGGTCTGAACCATAAATCTGCCCCAGCCCTGTAAGTAAAGCACAATGATCACATCCCTACTGGTGGACACTGTGCAAATGATCTCAAATACGTCTTTGGCACTTGACTTGTCATTGTACAAATCAATAACCGGAAGCTGATATTAAAGCTGGATAATAGATGAATGACTCATTAATTGAGCCGTGAGCCAAAGATCACCCAGTACTCTTTGGCTATTTTTGCCACCACATGAACTCAGATATATTTGAAGCCCTTTTTTTCTCCTGTTCTACACCTTCAAATAAGAGCGATCACACAATGTAAACCATCTAATGCTTTCCCAGAAAGCGAGACTAACATTCCTCGGCTGGAACGCTTTGTGAGTTTTACCCCCGTTTTCTCTGAGCTTACTGATCTCGGTTAACCGAGCCCAGCTGTGACAAACAGATGTAACATATTGCCCCTGGTCCTAATACAGCTCTGCGCTCTGAGAAAAGTCCAATTTCTCCCACTGGGCCTATTGTTTTACAACCTGCAACCTTGTTTTTAGAGAAACATGACCGGTGGATGGAAAATCTAATAATGTGTTTAAACAGACCCTGACAATTGCACTATCAAGTTTCCACGGAGCGTACCGCTCGGGGAAACATGATAACGCTTTTAGTCCGATTGTGGACATCCTTTGACCCACAGCTGAGCGAAATTATTCAAATGTACTCTGACACAGTTCTCTCAAAAGGAAAGTATTTGTAATATGTCAATATGCCTGATCAAGATTATTTCATTATCATCTGGGGAAATTAGGTGTGAAGTGGTCATTTATTTACTGGCTAAATAATAGATTTAAAGAGCAAGTCACCCCCAAATCAGCTTTTTTTCTCCTGATAAACTATATAAATGCGTGTCTAATCGTGCTGCAGACACGTGTAGTCAATAGTTTTGCACTTCAGTGCATTTTAGTTAAAATTTAAATTTTCTGCCTAAAACTGTCAGTGTTGTGCTGTTGTCCGGTAAAAACTCTAAACTGCAGTTGAATTTAAATCTGCCACCGCTATTGGCTAAGAGGTAGGCTATGATGTAAACTGGTACATTATGATGTCACAATGCCACTGTGAACCTGTGTGTGTGTATATTTGTTAGTGGCTCCGCCCTCTCGGTCTGCTAGGCATCATCATTTGTTGCATTTTTTAAACATGACGAGGGAGTGAAGTAAGTTTCTTGTAGGGGTGACTTGCTCTTTAAAACGGAGAAAAATCAAACGTTCCATTACTCATGAGCATTTTCAAATGTGAAATTAAAGCATGCTGTCATGGTATGATGATGCATTGTGCAGTAATAGTGTCTCGTTAGAACCACAACAGGTGAACAGGTGAAGAAGTAAAGGTGTAGCCATGCAACGTCTAATTTTAGTCAACCATTCATCGTGTTCAAGTGGGAGAGAGTTTGTTCTGATCATATAGGAAAAGATAAGTGATTTATTAACAAGAAAGGGGGTTATATCAGAAATATACAGGACAGTAAAAGGTTTGGTGGTTGGGAATGCTGGGAAAAGAAGCTAATGGGCCCTTGTTGTCATTTGTCTTGCTACTGGTGGCAGCCCATACTCTTTAAAAGGATCCAGTGAGGGGCCACAAATCTTTGCCGGGTCATGTGTTGCACTGAGTGGAAAAGGAGGTATTAGGAAAGAGGGGAAAGTGTTACGAGGGAAGGGGTGAAAGGGTGAGAGAGAGATGGAAAAATAAAGGGGGCGGGGCTCCTGACGAGCAGAGGGTGAGTGAGTGGAGTGGTGACATGAAAAGACAAATAGAGCTGGGCTGACAGAGGGAGACGGCGTGTTGTGAAGTGGAACTGACCCCTGGGATGACATGCTGCAGGTGACTCACCATGAATCGTAGGTCGTCAAAGCCATTAAGCAGGAACTTGCTCTCGTATTGCGGCAGCCCCACGTGCTCCAGCCACTCTCCCACCGGCTGGTCCAGGGCTTTACCACAGGCCCCATCTGCCGAGAGAGGGAAGCGCTTCAGCAGGGAGAAGCCGTTCAGCCGGTAGCAGCGGCACTCAGAGGACGACACATGGCATTGCCACATCATCCTCGGCCAGCAGAGGCAGAGCCGAGTGCAGCAGCACCAGGCAGGGTGGGGGGGAGACAGGGTCCAGGCTGGGGATGAGGGGCTCCCACAGTACAGGCGGGGGCCCGGCTAAACTCAAACACAGGAGGAGGATGGGAAGTGGCTGCAGGCACCGCTCAGGCCCTGCAGGGGACTGACTAGACTAATATTACACCTACTGGTGTTAGTGTGACTGACTGGAGATGTCAGGCGAGGGTGGAGGTAGTGCAGGGAAGGAAGCCCATCTGAAGCTGGGGTTGGTTAATTACGTTGGACTGAGCCACTATGGCATCATCCAACAAACAAGGTTCACTAAACATTCCTTTAGTGAGCAGATGAGCAGGTGTGAAAACAGGTCGCCGTAACAATACCCAACACTACAAATTAAACCACAGGATATTTCTAGACTGAGAGAAATTTTAAATTATTTATCACTAAATCAGACATTTTCCTAAGTCACACATTATTTACTACGCTAAAAATGTCCCTGTCATTGTACATATACTAGACTCTAAGCTTGCTCCTTTAGGATGGGATACAAATATATTCAGTTCCCCCAAAATGAATTGGACAGGCTTTTCACCACATACTTGTAAAGCTCTGGCTGAGTCCCATGGCTTCATTGGTCAACCTCTTTGAGAGCTAGGACAAGGCTCATATAATGAAGGTAGCAGCATTCTAAAGTACTGTTGAGGTACTCGTGTTATTTTAGATCAAGGAATACACATTTTCCTAAATCATATTCCGTCCTTACTCCGGTGCCACTCAGAGTACGATCAGGTATTGTACATCCTACATCAAAGAAACATTGGCTTAGGATTTCCACATTGTGCTGATTCCAAACTCCTCAATTCATAATCAAATCCACTTATAGATCCTTCGCTCCAGGTGAGACGTTTGGGAAAAGCCTCGGTGTCCTTGTTGGTGACGGTGCTCCCAGCGCTGCCCAGCATCCACGCTCCTCAGCAGGCGGCTGTGTGTGCGGCTCCACCGGAGAAAGTGCTGCTCGTCTAACAAAGCGTCAAATCCAGGTTCAGATCCAACACCCGGCAGGTGAGCCTTCCTGACTCTGAAGCAAGGATCACATCAGGACCACAGTGCATGTTACGCTAGCTCCTTCCTGAGGTAAGCAACCCCTCGCTTCTCCCCAAAGCCCACCTGGTTCTTCTCCTCGCTGGGTGCAGCTAGCAGCCTCTGTGCTCAGGGCAGAGGTTTGCTGCATCCCTTGCCTGTCTGAGACATACAGGCAGCGTAGATGCAAGAACACACTCACACTCTCTCTCACACACACACACACGATACCCCTCACTGCTCACAGGGCATAACGTCCTGACGCTTCAACGCCGAAGACCACAGACCTGCCTCAACCTCAGCCGATGCTGCCACATCCTTCCAACATCCACGACGGGCAACACACTCAGTGATCATCCCCCCTCCTTCTTTTCACCCAAGCAAATCCCTCAAGCGCTTCTTTTTAACTCCCCCTCCTTGCTCTCGTCTCCCTCTGCCTCCTTTCTCTCGTTCTCATAGCCCCATTCCCATGCTGTGTGATCGCACTGCAGGTCTGCCGTATGCTGCCTGATGAAGTGGGGTGCTGCTCCACGTAACCACCTCTCCCTCTCTCTCTCTCACACTATATCAATTCCCCTCCCTCTGCCTTTCTCTCCTCCTCTCTGGCTGGCACTCTTCTTCACTCCGTCTCGCTCTTTGCCTGCCGCTCTCGACAGATGAAAACACACACACACACACACTCAGTGTCTCTGTCCCCTTTTACCCGTCTTTCTAACACATGCGTGCCAACTCCATCCTTTACCTCATCCTACTTCCTGCTCCTTCTCCCCTCCGCTTCACTGATTAGAATTACACTCTGATCTCACCAATTGAGAAAGGACACAATCATCAGTGGCATGATTCAAGCCCCCAAAATCACAGCTTTTTTTTTTTTACCCCTCGAAGAATGACTTGAATATTAAGCCGTTGTGAAGCCCTCCATTTCGTTTTCTTTTGCAAGGGGCAGACACTGAAACAAAGAGGATCCTAAAACCGCCTCCTTATTACCAGAGGGCTTTAATTCATTTACATCTTACTTTGATGATAGGACGGGGAGGTTCGCATCGATTTAAGTCAGCAGACTCTCCAGTGCAGAAAAAAGAAGAGAAGAGAACACATTTGAAGTCATGTCTTTTCCTCGTTTCGCTCAGACATTGAGCATGACAGTAAAAAGGCAAATTCCATTATGTACTTCCAGATGCTCATGTCACGTCAACCATCTTTGAAGCACAACAGAAGCTACTTACGGGCTAAAGCCTGAGCGAACAAGGGAAATGATATAAAATTCAGATAGAATTGGGGTAAGGAAGATGGATACATAGCAGCATTTGACAGACAAGTGCAACTGGAGTGGGATGGAGGGGATGCTGACTCCATTCAATAATAGTGTTATCTGGGTACCGCTGCAGGCAGAGCATAATTATTCAGGCTTTCAAGCTGCTTGCAATCACTTCGCACATTCCCAGATGGGTCATCAGCCAGTCAGTTAGTCAGAGCAATAAGAAGCAGCGGGAACAAGGCTATTGATTGAAACTCTTCCGTAATTGTCCACCCATACCGCTGTTCCCCTGATGGTGGCACTCAGGTGAAAGGCCACGTTGGATGCATGCAACCTGTCGGTCATGCAAACTTCTGAGGGAGGTCAGGAATGATGGGAAGAAGGAAACAGACAGAACAATGAATCAGAAGGAGATGTGATGGAATTAAGTGAGGTGGAATAACTATTATTTCTGGTCTTTTGTGTTCAAAAACTTGAACATCAACCATCTTCTCCCACTTTTAGATGGACCTAATTACTGACTGACAGGCCGTCCAGAACTCCTCCGTGGGGGGTTGGAGGGTGGAACCGGGTCACTGTTTTATACCGTCCAACAGGCCAAACTGTCACATCCATCCAAATGGGGTCTACACTCGCCTTAAAGAAAGACCCTTTTTTTCCAGGAGAGGAGGTAAAGGTTGTGCCCAGATAACGCTCTGCCTCTTCATCAGAGCAGGAGAAAGGCACTAGCTCCTTGTCAACACACCCAAGCACCGGAGAAAATGAGCCGCAAAGCTGAATTAATTCAGGGAAACTGAAGGCGGACGCTTTTCCTTTGAACATCGACGTGTGCCTGTACACAAACCCAGCCGATTGCTCCTGTTAGCTGTGCTTTCTCTTTTCTTTCTCCTTTTTAGTAAGCTCATTTGCTCAGTGCTCTCTTGGCACTCAGTCAAGGTACTCATGATGGACACATAGCACACACACACACACACACACACACACACACACACACACACACGCACACACACAGAGCCTCAGAGTTTTCCTTAATGACCAAAAAATACAGGTTGTTTACTTTGCTTAGAAGATGAACTGCCCGACTATGATTTCGTAACAACTCACTATAATTAGATAATCTTTCTGTACTTTAATTCCCTTTTTCCCATTGCCTCTTTCTGTTCTTAATAATCCAAACGGTACCCGTTTGTTTCCTTTCATCACATAGACATAAAAAAAACTTGTTTATTTAAAGGCTTTTGCTAAAACAGCAGCAGAAGCATCTTCACAGCCTTAACAACCATGTGTGCACAGATTCTGATTAGAATCGGAGCAGCGACTGGATGACTCAGCTGAATCTGGGACGCTTTCTGAATGCCATTCTTTAGACAAGGTCTAAAATTAGCCCATACCTGTACTGTGTGTATGAATGTGGAGGGGGAAACACCATATTTGATCTTATGTAATGTGTAACTTCAGGTCTTAATAGTTGTTGTTTGATAGCAGTTAATCTAAGAGTCCTTAATGAGCTGGAAGTCAAGTTATAATGAAAATTATAAACCAGTGCTCCCACAGACACCAGTTTGGTTAGGGATGTCTGATATTGGCTTTTTTTACCGATATACTGATATAGCCTAACCTAGACTTTCCACAGGACACATAAGCAACATGTAATATAATAGATGCATTTTATCCCCAAGGTCCCTTCCCACTGGTAGCATTTCAGACATGAAACGGTAGCAAAAGCATCCCACGCAGCCGATCCTGCAAGATCACAGGGAAACTGCAACACCAAGCCTGATTTTGGAAGTTCACATGATCACAAGCAAGGAGAAAGACAGCAACATGTATTAAGAAAGGTCTGCGGTTGATTTCTTGTTCTGTGTTCTTTAGCTACAGAAATGTTGCACTATTTTTAATAACTGGAAATCTGCACGTAACTTTTATTTTGAAAGGTTTTGGATATTTGACGCTGGTTTTGTGTTCGACCCTGTCACGCCTTATGGAAGCATAGCGGGTAAAAAATAGACACGAACCGTCAGCAACTCATCCCTACACTTCACGGCAGAAGGAACGCACCCGTCCACATAATGACGGCTGTGTACTCAATGCGCCTCCAGTGGAAAGGCTTAATTTCTGATACAAATGCTAAATGGCCTATATTTGATATAGCGCCTTCAAGAATCCTGGAACCCCCACAAGGCACTTTACAACACAATCAGTCATTCGCATACACATTCACACGCTGGTGGTGATGAGCTACATTGTAGCCACAGCTGCCCTGGGGCACACTGACAGAGGTGAGTCTGCTGTACACAGGCACCACCGATCCATCCAAACACTTCCAGCAGAAAAGATGGGTTACGTGTCTTGCCCAATAATACCACAACAGCGACAGACTGAGCGGGGCTTGAACCTGCAACCTTCCGATTACGGGGCTTAACTCATGTGCCATCGTCGGCCAATACAGAGAAGAAAAAACTATACCAATATATGCCCCGCCCCCATAAAAAAGTTAAAACTAGATCTTTTCAGATAACTAACGTCACATATCTCTAATCATGCATTCTTAAAGCTACAATAGCAAATCTGCAAAACAAGCTAGCCTAAAACATTTGTCCATGCAACGTCAACATAGTATTGCTATAAATACATAACGGAGATTAAAAAAATTATAAAGTGGTTCTCTTGCATTTATCTAAAAACCTCTGCCAATAACACGGCTTGGGCCGAAAGCAAAGATTGGACCATCCGGTTGTTTGTCTTTCCAAACCGCCACACTTTCAGACTCCCCTGGGTCCTCGACTCATGAACTTGCGCATTAAGTAACATACCACCACTGGTGTGAGGGGTTCTCTGCTCAATAATATCAGGGAAGGACAAACAACAGGCTGCCACCACTTCAACTTTTGGACAATCTACCAGAGTCCCAAAAAGAAAAACACCATCTGAAGTTGTGGAAAACAGACATTGGGACATACGGCGACTGGTGTTTAGCGCTGTCTTGTTTCCTCTGGCAATGCGAGTTCCTGTATCAGGTGGATGTGACCTGGGATGATAGCTGACTGGAGGGGTGAGTGTTTCGTGACAGTATTTGTTTCTAAAAGCTACACAGTAAAATGAGCAGTGTTAAAGCAATGCTAAGAGTCAATTTCAACACTCAGCCAGAGAACATATAACATACGTACAGTGTAAAGGTTACACTGATCTCAGTGTTAAATATTCAGAGTCATTTTAACACTCATTAGAGTTAAATTCAGTTATGGATTAAACCTTTAACTCACACAATTATTAAAATACATTGACTCTATAAGATATGACACAATACTTTTTTAAGCTTTATTCTAAATAAACTATAAAATAATTCAACTTTAACTCTTAACAGTGTCAATATTATTGCAGCTGTTAAAGAGACAATGTGTAATTTTTACCATTCATTTCTGGAAACATCCATCAAAATGTTGTGAATGAATGAAATGATGCCCAGTTGTTGCAAAATATTGGCGGCTTTGTAACATTTAACCATAAAAATTGGGTCAAAAATGCATGGGAGCGGGTCTAAGTCTGGTCGATGCCATATTAGATGCCATGTTTCCTTCTGTGGGAGCCCATGAGGACAAAATGCATTTTCTGACTTTTAACAAACAGTTACAAAACTTTAGTCATTCTTAAATGTTGCTGCTTTACACATTTACCTTTTCATTGGTTGCCTGTGATGAAAGGGAGACTGATGTGCTTGTTATTTTGCTGAAGTTTGCACTGCCCATGGCTCTTTCGCCCTAATGGGCATATGTTGGTAAGGTCTTACTCCAACACAAAAATACTGCTTGCTTGCAACAATTTAGGTATCTACTGCCTCCTATCGCCAGGAAAAATACACACTGTCACTTTAAGCCAGGAAGCTAACAGCTAGCAGCCACACTGATAAAATGCCAGCTTGTGGTTCATTTACTAGGTGACTGCAGACAGCCAGTGAGAACCTTACACATGGGGTCCAGAGACTATCCACAATGCACCTCACCTACTGCAGCTGAAGAAGTAGAGGAAGAAGAAGGCGGAGCTTACCAGAGTACTTTTTACACTGTTTTGGAGGAATTTTCATCACCACTGGAGGGAGTGAATTTTCTTCAACACCTGACAGGTTAAACTATAAAAGGTAATTAAAAAAATCAGTTTGAACTCTGAATATTAACACCAACACTGCAGGACAAATGGAGGTATTTTACACTAACTTTCACTGAACTGACTCTGACAGAGTTCCCATACTCTGACACTGCTTTTTTAACACTTGAGATTTTACTGTGTGGCTTGTTTTGTAGATTTACTGTTGCAGGTTTAAACTTTCAATGCCTGTGCATATGACAACTACTTCAATTGTGCCAAACAAACAAAAATATCTCAAAAGCTATACATCTGATCAGTCATATTTTGACATTATGGGTGAGAGGAGAAGTAGCTGAAGAGTTTGATTTATAATATGTACATGGTATGAAGGGGTTGTGTCATTAAAAGAGTAAAAACCGACTCTAATCATTTTCTAATATTCCATTTTAATGCCAGTATCATTTGATAATATTGGACTTCCCTAGTTTAAGTTTATTTTATCTCAGACATTAAAAATGCAAAAACATTAATAAATAAATAAACTCACACAAAAAATCTGTCTTGAAGAAAGGGCTTAATAATCACAACTGGAAGTTCTTTGAATCTCTTTTTAAAGTTTAAAAAGGTTAAATAATGTTTTGCAAAATGGATAAACACTCTTCCTGCCACCTGATGACTAAAATAAGCAAATGTCGTGTTCATCATATCAGAAGCAATCAATCAATTACTCACATTTTGCAGCTTTCATGGAGACATAATTGAAAAAGGTCAACTGTAGTTGACTAATGACACACAAACGAACATATGGGTCAAGAAGAGGTTGCAGATTTTTACAGATACCATTTTCAGCACATTTACTGCTTTACATTTATTCCTTGCTGCTCTGTGTCACACCTGACTGTGTCCCGTGAAGCAAGCTGCACACAACTGATGAAAATTTGATCTAAACCAACCCGATGAGACACGTAAGAAACAGTCCTGTGCAGGAAGAGGAGCTTACACAAGATGATGAAACCTCCTTATAGCAGAGGGGGTCGACATATTTTCAGCTCAGGACAAAACTGACCTGATGACAGCCGGTTTCTCCCTCCCGAAGGGCTCCTGAACACAACCAGTGAAATGCTCAGTATACCGACCTCATTTAAATTCAAGAGAGAAAATCACAATTTTACAACTAACAGGTTGTGACAATGATGCTCCACAACGTGAATTAAATCTTCATGAATTAAAAACAGTGAAGCCAGCAACCACATCCCTGAAAGGTTTTTCAGGTGAAAGAACCTTAAAACTACTCGTTCTTGCACAAATCTCCTTTTAGAGATGTGTTTCATAAGATGTAATTATATAAACCAACAAAGATCACAAATCTAAACCAGAACAGTACCATTTCATCCCTTAACCTTAAATATTTAGAAGTGAATGCATATGACAAAAATGAGACAGAAATTAACAATGACAGGAAAAATCATTGTGCAGGATGAGTCTCAAAAAGCTAAATGCACATCAGAGCTGCCACCAGCGTCTCGGCATTCTTTGACTGGTGGCGAAAAACAGATTTATTAGAAACTTTCATAACAGATCTCGATTTTGTGCTCATGTGTTGCTGGAAATTTGAACAACAGATACAAAATAAAGTGCAGATGTCTGGACCTCATCTTAAAGCTTTCTCTATTCAGTTTCTTTGACTCAGAAAGTTTATGACATGAGGTAAACTGAGACAGTTTGTGTCTGAAGCTCACTACAAACGATGGGATAAACATTGACCCAAGTCTACCATTCTGACAGTTTTAAGGATGTGCTCGAAACGACTTCGGGACCGCTTATCATAAATCTGGGACTTTCAACATGTTGGATTGTCTGAGGAGAAACAAGTGAGCTGCTTGTTGAAAATGGTGTGAAGGGAATAATCTCCAGCAGGGGTGCACCTAGATAATTTTCATAGGGGTGGCTAGATGAGGCCAGAGGTGGCCCACCAGATTGTAACTCTAGCCTGTGGTGATGCACTGCATGCTCCTTTATTCCTTTTCATTAAAAAATAATATGCATCAACATGATGAAACATGAAATCAAATCTGAAGAACACATATTTTTCAGAAAAAGACGTTTCAAACAGTTATTTGAAATGTTATTTTAAAATGTATTGTAGAATTTTTAAAAACACTTAAATTGGTGTCTTCACAACATCTTCAGAAAATATAGACTAAACTTTTGTTTTAAAAATGGTGAGCATGCAGGAGAAACATGAATCTGATTATGTTTATGTTTATTTATTTAGCAGACGCTTTTATCCAAAGCGACTTACAATTTATAACCTATAGGGCATGTTGTGATCTGTGGGGGAAACCGGAGCACCCGGAGGAAACCCACGCATGCATGGGGAGAGCACGCAACTCCATGCAGAAAGGCCACAGCCGAGTTTCGAACCAGCAACCTTCGTGCTGCGAGGCAACAGTGCTAACAACTGCGCCACCATGCAGCCCATTTTATTGCTCATGATTATTTATTTACTTTTTAATTGCATATTTTATTGGATTTTACATTCATGTCTGCTTTGATCATATGAATTTGTACTTTGTGTAAACATTCATTTGATTAACTCATTCGCTGCCAGCTGTTTCCTGATTGGTAAAGCCCTTCGCTGCCAGCGTTTCTCACCGTTTTTACTGTTTTTTTAAGAGTCACAGAACGTTGCGCGCTAGGATGACGTCGACGCCAGAAGAACCCGTGCGTTTTGAGCGTTATCCATTCTTTCATAATCTGTTGTTGAATTGTGATCGGCAGAAGCTTTTCCGGTTCACGCCTCACTTTTTTTACAGCAGCGGACCAAAATGATCTCCTAACACATGGATTTTCTGCTTCCTGATCACGTGACGTGTGACATATGCGGATGAAGATCGGCTTTAGAGCAGAGATGTTTGTTCTCACGGTGCAGTGGCTCGTTCCGACGTCCACACAGCAAAAATTGCAAATGACACTGCCACCTAGGATTGACTGAAGCCGGGCGTACACTGTGCGACTTTTTCACTCGTAGCGTTCAGCTTCAGCTCAAACTGTACGACTTCCTCGCAGAGCACATCTCACGAGTCATGCGCTCACACTGTACGACCCAGTTCTCGGATGCGACCTGACTGCTCACACTGTACGTCTGGTAGCAACACGTCGGCCCTAAAAATATGCTAAAAATAGCAGTTTTTACACAACACGTCAGACTTTTTTGTCTTGTCTTGCCTGTTGTCCTTCGGGAGTGCTGCAGGACACACAAGGATTTATGGGGGTTGGATGAGGAAAACAAAATAAAGAAAGTAAATCTGTGTTTTGTGATCAGTTTAATTTGACATGAACACGACAAACACGCTTTCTTGACAATCTTAGTGAGTAAAAAAACATGTAGAAACAAAAACGAACAGCGTGTGTTATTAGGGAAATAGCGAGCGAGCGGCGTTGATGCAGGATTGCACATGCGCCATGAGAGGTTCTGATACTTTTTGGGTCGCAGCTGCTCGCAGCACCGCTTCAACAGTGCGATACCCTCATGAGGGACGAGCGAAATTTCAAACACGCCAGAAGTCCGTGCGACCTCACGACTGCTGATCAGCAGCTGGTCACGTGGTGTTAATCGCCTCTCGTAACCCCCTGTACACTACACGACCGCTCGGCGCAAAACTCGCCCCGATGTCGTGGATTCTCGCACGACTGGAAAATCGGCTCAAAAAAGTGAAAAAGTCGCACAGTGTACGCCCGGCTTGAGTAGTGCTTGTTGACTTTAGTCATCATTGGCAGTGAATGAGTTAAAGAACATTGGTCTCCTCTGATGTGGCCAGCAATTTTCTAGTAGTGGCTCTGGCCACCCCTTGGGGGCACCACTGATCTCTGATGTTCGTGAGTGAAACTGGGTCATGTTGGGTGTTTGGTGCCAATTTCTTATCGCCACGTGTGTAGTCTCTCCCATGCTTTGAAAGTTGTCAGACAACTTTCAAAACCAACTGTGCAACAACATAATTTGCATAAATGCGTTGCATAAAACTTGGAATTTGTACACATTTTCATGTTTTCCACACAGTTATTTTTCCAATCAGTCACCCAAGCTGCAGCTCAGTAAGATTGAAATATTTCTGATTGAATGTTTCTGCACAGTGGCGCAGTGGTTAGCTCTGTTGCCCTGCAGCAGGAAGGCCCTGAGTTCACATCCAGTGCCTACACAACACTCAGGACAATCCAGACGTTTTTCATGTGTTGTTCCACAGATGTGGAACAACCTACCAAGCACTACCAGAACAGGGGCGTCGTTGTTGATTTTCAAGAAACTCAGCTCTCCAGAGAGGATCTTCTAAACTAGCACCCTCCCTGCACCTGTCCCCCACTGTCCATTCCTTGTTCACTTCCCTTTATGATTTATTATGCTGCCTCACTGCCACCTAGGATTGACTGAGTAGTGCTTGTTGTTAGCCTCAAAGGCAACCTGCTGGCTTCATTATCACTTGTAAGTCACTTTGGACAAAAACGTCTGCTAAGTAAATACATAAACATAAACATCCCGGCCTGGGGTCTTTTTACAAAGAGTTTGCATGTCCTCCCTTTGCATGCATGGGTTCTCTCCAGGTACTCCGGCTTCCTCCCACAGTTCAAAAACATGACAGGTCAATTGGTCTGGTTGTTTGTACTGTGTGACTCTGTGTTGCCCTGCAATGGACTGGCAACCTGTCCAGGGTGTACCCCGCCTGTTTGCTCGTAGACTGCTCGAGATACGCACCAGCCCCCCGCGACCCTGCATGGACACGCGAGTATATAATGAACATTTCTTGATCATTTCAATTTTACGTTTTGCTCTGCAGACCAACGCATTTTGGGATTTTTTTGTAGAAACCCAGGTTTCCCTCTGTAAAGTTGAGAAACTCATAAAACCTATACCTGAGTTTGTTGTCAGCTGTTCAGTTTTGGAAGTCTCGATGCCCGCTCCGATCAACGTCACGATCTTCTCAATCTGTTAGAGAGAGAAATCACGAAATACTGATTAAAAATATACATCACCTCATGTTAGATTAAAACATCAACAGCTCACACGCTATAAAAATGACAGATATTATATCCTATTATCATAAAACATTCAATAAACTTCATTCTAACTGTACATCATCCTAGCTGAGCCAAACTGATCATTAAAGAGGAACGGTGACGGCGTGAGGCTGAGTGGGAGTCAGGAATGCGTGCTGCTGTTGCTAGGAGGGCGGCGAGCTGCTTTACAGTGATGGATTAGCAGCAACAATCTAACGTGGACAGCAAGCCAATGAGTAATCCAACACTCAGCAAAAACACAGCTGAGTAATAAGGTGAGCTACAATCAGGACTGAAGAAAATCAACATTACCGAGGCCTCTAGGAAGTTTTGCAGCTCGAGGAAGAGTCGTTTGGAGCTACAAAGATCCTAGATTTCAGGAGCCAGAGTACATTTCCAGGCTGTTAGCATTCTGATTGTTTTTGCCTAAATAAATAAATTAATAATAGCTGAAATTACACAGACGTGCTTTGGGGGCTACATGCGCTAAATGGATAATTTATGAACAGCAGTCTTCTACTCATAGCAGAAGAACAAGTACAATTCAGGCCCATTCCTGCAGTAAAATTGTACAGGTTAAGGGAACTCTGGGGCAGCAGTAGCTTGGGAGTTAGAGCAGGTTGTCCAGTAATCCGAGGGTTGTAGGTTTAATCTCGGCAGAGAATTCTACTGTTGTGTCCTTGGGCGAGACACTTAACCCACCTCCCTGCTGGGGGTCAGATGGACCGGTGGTGCCAGTGCTCAATAGCCTATAGCCTCTGTCAGTGTGCCCCAGGGCAGCTATGACTACAATGTAGCTCACCACCAGGGTGTAGTAAATGTGTGTGTGGATGGATGAATGACTGATTGTGTTGTAAAGCACCTTGGGGGGTTCTAGAACTCCAGAAGGTGCTAAATCAAATACTGACCATCTGTCATTTATTCAAAAGACTAAAACTAAATAAAATAAAATTCTTGTCAAAATTAACACTACGTACTTTAACACTACCAGGGTGTACCTAATAAAGTGAGTAGATGATGTTACAAAAATAATGAATTTATGTTCTCTTGTAAGGGTGTCCATACTTGTCAAGATGAGGGCCAAACTGGTTAAATGGTAAATGTCCCGTAATAACCAACTTATACTAAAACAAACCACAAAGTGCTTTTTATTTAAAAAAATCGTATTAAATGGTGAATGGCCTGTATTTGTATAGTACCTTCTTAGGGTTCTACAACTCCTCAAGATGCTCCACAACACAATCAGTCGTCGACCTATTCACACACTGGTGATGATGAGCTGCAGTGCAGCCACAGCTGCCCTGGGGCGCACTGACAAAGGTGAGACCGCCGAACACTAGCACCACCGGTCCCTCCGACCACCACCGGCACTTACATTTTTCTTAAAAGTCCAGTAGCAACAAAGCCAGGTCACCATCAGTGCGTGATTTTGTAGCCTCCTTTATCTCCCTCAGACTAGCATAGGCTGCACCGAGGTTCACTCTGGTTTTGCTTCACCTTCACACTCTCTTACTTTTTCTTCCAAGCTCTGCCATGATGCCAACAGAAAAAGCTAACTTCTTTTTCTTCGTCTTGTGCTTTGCATTGGCAATTGGAAAACTGAAAATGCTAACTGGTAGCATTACAGCTAACAGCCATAAAGCAAATAAAGAGCTCCCCCTATAAGGCACCTACCCGCTCCATTGGACTAGTTTAAATTGTTGCAGTTTTCTTTTATTCCTCTAAAAGTATCTCGTGCTTCTTACACTTTCTTATCAACTAAAATAGAATTAAACTAAAGTGGAAAGAGTTTCAGGGAGAGCCCTGTCACCAGTGAGAAACCAGCAGCAAAAGGACAGACCTCCTTCCTATAAAGCAATATTTTAAACCAAGCTTAAAGCAAATAGAAACTGGAGATAAAATGCACAGAACAAGAGAAAACAAAGGTACACGAGGAGGGGACCACGTGTGATCTACAGGTAAACAAAGTGACTCAACGAAGCGTTGCTGCATAATCGCTTGGAGCACGTTTAGAAAAACTGAGTCGTTTATGGAAATTAATGAAGTTGTTGCATTTTATTTGGCCACATATTTGTTGCCAGCACAGATTGTCTTCATGTTTTGATCTAATGCATAGATGCTGTTTGTGTGTTTATAATTGGTCAGAATGTATTGTGCAGAGTCTTTAGGTGGGGCAGGTTTAAATGATTACATCCTTGTTGGTATGCATTTCATTCAATTCATCAAATATACACAAACAATAACCTAAAAATTTCAGAATTTTTTGTTAAGCTGAAATACTTTCACAGTTTTATCCAAACGTGATTTACTGAATAAAGTGAGAACAGACAAGCAACAGAATAGTAATTTTTTGACTTTTCATATTATATTATTAGATGTATTATTTTTGAAATATGAACAACCACTTATACCGTTCGTTTATCATAAATAGTATTAGTATCTACTTAGTGCTGTGCAATTTTCTGATGTTCAAAGATAGTAAAGCCTCTTACACAGAACATTTACTTTGCATGCAAACTACAAAAAAATAACAACATTTTATATTCTTAACTTTTTGCAAATAATGGATCCATGCAGAAAATGTTGTCAACTCTTTTGCAGCTAATTAGCGTGCACCAGGGACCTGAAACTTCTTTGTGCAAAATATTGCAAAGCAGAATTGAATCTAAATTTAGTAACACAAGTCTATTTACAATCAGCAATACAGGGTTTTGCAGGCCTGAAAAACTGATTCTCCTTTCTCCACTGACACCAGAGACACAGCCAGGCTGATTTGATGTAATATTTAGTGTTTGAAAAAGCACTATGCACTTCGCTAGTGGCATCAACACTGTGGAAAAGCCTTGATTCATTTGGAAGTCAGGCACGTGAGACGCATGGCATACGCCTCCAGCAATACAGACCTTGCATTACTCTTTGAATTAACCCAGTTACATTCTATATCACACACACACACACACACACACACACACATACACACACACACACAAAAGGATTGCATTACGTCTAAGGTTAAGTGCACCTTTATTAAAACCTGTCACAAAAGTGTTCTTTCTTTTCTTTTTCAGTGAAAATTGGTGAAAAGCTAAAGTGTTTCACAACTTTCTGCACACAGACCCATAATGCACATGAAATTAGATTATTCTACAGCATGTTAACAACGTAGATATTTGAAGTTAATGTAATATTTGAAGCAAAGAACTGTGCAAAACTTGTAGATTGCAATATGAAAAACAAAACATAACATTATTTACTCAACAGTCTCGTGCTAGGGCCACTGAACCTTTTTCTGCCATGTCTTCTTGCAGAGAAACCCTTACAGAAGATCCAAAGTGACCCTTAAAGGGACGGTGCTGGAAAGGTTACGAACAATTAACATCTTAGCTGTAGACGGCTCTTTGAATGTCTTCAGTTTGGAAAAACTGAGATTAGCTCTGACCAATCAGCCTTTTAAATATTTGCCAGACATTTGTTCAGACAGCTTAAGTCTGATCAACTTTCTGCCCCCTAGTGGCCAGTTCCAGTATTAGCTTTAAGTCCTGCCGGTTTTCCAGATGAAAAACTGTTTTAAAGAATAGTCAGACATTTTGAAATGTATGAAGGCATGCAAGTGAGATGTAGCATTTACATCAGACCCGAGTGATTATAATAAAGCAGCAGTCACCTGAGTTCATTCCAAGAGTAGTCCACAACAGGAAATAACCTTTCCCCGTAGCAATCCACTCCAAAACATCTAAACTGGCATTTTAAAGGCCCACAGCAGGGGTGTCTGCTGCTGGTCCTTTTAGCATAAAGTTCAGTTAATCGCCACTTTATTAAAATCACGATTGGACACTGCTGGACTACAGGATCTGCAGCATGACCCCGGGGTCATGTGAATTAAATAAAATCAGCACATTTTATTTTGATTTATTAGTGATTGATTATTATAATCTTTAAAATTAGTTTAAACATTGTCGACATTGTTTCATCTTTCAGAACTGGGGACCTTTTTTAATTTAGCCAATTAACTGCTCACCCTTTTCTTTTTACCCCAATTATAAAGCTGTCCTGCTGTGTGTTGTGCCACTGTTCTGATCTGTTATCTCCTCTTAACACGTGAGTCGAGGATGGAATATGTTTTTGCACCAAAACTAACTGGAAATTTTCTTATTTAGGACACCGTGAGGGGACAAAAGCCCAGAGTGAAGACAAATTAGTTACAAATCAGGCATTGTTTCTCATGCCTTTTGTCTACATGCTTGCTAATACGATGGAGATAATGTGAAATAATCTTAAACAATGTGCTTTAGAGAGATACAGATTACATTATTGTTCACTGAGCCTGTGTCTCGTGGGTATAAACGATGACTGCAAGACAAAAACAGAAAAGATAATAAAAATGATGACTCGATAAACAAAACGGCTGCCTGCTTCAGTGGCACTGGGCTGGAAACGAGATTACTGCCACAATATCACTGTCAATAAAGACAGATGAGCCAGTAGCTCCACAGTACACAAGACACAGATTACGTTATTATATCCAGCAGTTCTGATGATTTCAACTGATTGTTATTTGACAGCTTTGGAACCGCATAGCATAAATAAAGTCTGTGAGAATGACAGAATCCAGATGGTGCGGCCACTCCGACTGAAGAGGGTTGGATTCGTGAATGATTTTTTTTCTTTCGTTGATGTTTCTGAGATGACTTGAGCTCAGAGTTTGTTCAGAATTCATCTTTAAATGCAGTAATAATATGAATGTGTTAAAAGAGATTATACAGTCAGGTCCATAAATATTGGGACATCGACACAATGCTAACATTTTTGGCTCTATGCACCACCACAATGAATATCAAATAAAACGAACAAGATGTGCTTTAACTGCAGACTGTCAGCTTTTATTTGAGGTATTTACATCCAAATCAGGTGAACGGTGTAGGAATTACAACAGTTTGCATATGTGCCTCCCACTTGTTAAGGGACCAAAAGTAATGGGACAGAATAAGAACCATAAATCAAATTTATACATTTCAATACTTGGTTGCAAATCCTTTGTCGTCAATTACAGCCTGAAGTCTGGAACACATAGACATCACCAGATGTTGGGTTTCATCCCTGGTGATGCTCTGCCAGGCCTCTACTGCAACAGTCTTCAGTTCCTGCTTGTTCCTGGGGCATTTTCCCTTCAGTTTTGTCTACAGCAAGTGAAATGCATGCTCAATCGGATTCAGGTCAGGTGATTGACTTGGCCATTGCAAAACAGTCCGCTTCTATCCCTTCAAAAACTCTTTGGTTGCTATTGCAGTATGCTTTGGGTCATTGTCCATCTGACCTGTGAAGCGCCATCCAATGAGTTTTGAGGCATTTGGCTGAATATGAGCAGATAATATTGCCCGGAACACTTCAGAATCCATCGTGCTGCTTTTGTCAGCAGTCACATCATCAATAAATACAAGAGAACCAGTTCCACTGGCAGCCATACATGCCCACACCATGACACTTCCAGCACCATGCTTCACTGATGAGGTGGTATGGTTAGGATCATGAGCAGTTCCTCTCCGTCTCCATACTCTTCTCTTCCCATCACTCTGGTACAAGTTGATCTTGGTCTCATCTGTCCATAGGATGTTGTCCCAGAACTGTGAAGGCTTTTTTAGATGTTGTTTGGCAAACTAATCTGGCCTTCTTGTTATTGGGGCTCACCAATGGTTTACATCTTGTGGTGAACCCTCTGTATTCACACTGGTGGAGTATTCTCTTGATTGTTGACTTTGACACAGATGCACCTACCTCCTGGAGAGTGTTCTTGATCTGGCCAACTGTTGTGAAGGGTGTTTTCTTCACCAGGGAAAGGATTCTTCCGTCATCCACCACAGTTGTTTTCTGTGGTCTTCCGAGTCTTTTGGTGTTGCTGAGCTCACCGGTGCGTTCCTTCTTTTTGAGAATGTTCCAAACTGTTGTTTTGGCCATGCCTAATGTTTTTGCTATCTCTCTGATGGGTTTCTTTTGTTTTTTCAGCCTAATGATGGCTTGCTTCACTGATGGTGACAGCTCTTTGGATCTCATCTTGACAGTTGACAGCAACGGATTCCAAATGCAAATAGCACACTTGAAATGAACTCTGGACCTTTTATCTGCTCATTGTAATTGGGATAATGAGGGAATAACACAACTGGCCATGGAACAGCTGAGAAGCCAACTGTCCCATTACTTTTGGTCCCTTAACAAGCGGGAGGCACATATGCAAACTGTTGTAATTTCCTACACCGTTCACCTGATTTGGATGTAAATACCCTCAAATAAAAGCAGACAGTCTGCAGTTAAAGTACGTCTTGTTCGTTTAATTTGACATCCATTGTGGTGGTGTGTAGAGCCAAAAATGTTAGCTTTGTGTTGATGTTCCAATTTTTATGGACCTGACTGTATATTATAAATTATATATTTTAAAATTAAATTAGGGCATGATGTAAGATGATACTAATGTAAAAAAAAAAATAATATTTAAAGCAAGGCAATAATGGTAGTGCAGGTTTATTAGATGATACCAAAATGTGCTTGACCAAGTGTAGGTGAAAGGGTTAACACAGAGCCTCACGAAATACTAGAAAAAAAAATGCAAGCTAAATCTTGGGGTATTTTTACTGCTATGTGAAGAGTCACAGAATATGGTGCTGTATGATCATGTAAACACCAAAATGACCAAAAGAAGGAGGAAACTAACCTCTTGCATCAGAAAGAATTGGCATGTTTCTAGCTTTTTCTGTTCTATCACAATCCGTTGCCCAAGTGTGAGCTGCAGAAGCCTTTCCGGTTAGCACCTTGCTTTTTTTTATAACGGCATCCCAAAGCAATCTAATGTATGGATTGTCGAGGGGAAGACGGCGGGCTTCAGAGGTCCACACGACTTCATCAACGGAAAACGGATAACAGGATAATGAACTGCTAAGGTGAAAATGACATTTTGTTCGGAGCACTCAGAATAAGGGCTTTCAAAAGTTTCAGCTCCTACCTCTTAGCAATTTTTTGGTGGTTTTAAACCCATTTATTTTTCGGTTGTGTTTTGTGTTTTATGGTTCAACTTAAGACAAATATTTCTTTTTCTTCTTTAAATGTAAGGGGACTCAAAGACTCAATTAAACGCAAGGCTATCTTTTTATTCTGCAAGGGGCAAAAATCTAACTTCTTTTTTCTTCAAGAAACTCATTCGGACAAAACTGATGAAAAGTTCTGGTCTCAACAGTGGGGAGACAAAATCCTCTTCAGTCACGGGTCCAATCGCTCAGCTGGGACAGCAATATGTTTCAACAAGCTTGAAGGGGATGTGTTAATAGTCAAAGCTGACTCTGATGGACACTGGATTGCATGCATAACGAAAGTAGACGGGGTACTTGTGATGTTAATTAACATTTATGGGTACAATAATGAACAGAAAAACAAATGTCTTCTCTTTCAAATCTCCAACATTATTGAAGAATTTAAAAATAAATATGCCACAGACCATATCATAATGGGAGGGGATTTTAATCTAACTCAGGATGAATGGTTAGATAGCTGGCCAAGCAAATACTCTTATTATCATCCAAATCAAATAATGAGTGACTTTATGAACCAGAATAATCTAGTGGATATTTGGAGAGAGCAAAATAAATATGCTAGATCCTTCACTTGGAGAAAATCTAATGGTCAGGCATCCTCAAGAATTGACTATTGGCTAATATCTAATGCTATAGCAGACTATAAATGTTCTTCAACAATATCAAGTAGTCCTTTAACAGATCACTGTGTAGTTAATTTAAACATAACATGTTTACAAGAAGAAAAAAAATATATTAGAGATTACTGGAAATTGAATCATAGTCTACTAGAAAATAGGGAATATTGTGACGGCATAAAGAAAATTATAAGAGACACTAAAAAAGATAATGATCTTCAAACAGCTGTACAAAAATGGGAATTTCTAAAATTTTCAATAAGGAAACACTCTATTTTCTTTAGCAAAAAACTAAAAAGACAAAAAAATGAGAAGGAGGCGAATCTCATTCAAATCATTCTTGATATATATGGTAAAATTGATTGGTGTGAAGAAGACAGAATAAACTTAGCCAAATCACAAAACGAATTGGATGAAATGTATTTACAGAAAGCTCAAGGAGCTTATATTCGGTCAAGAGCCAGATGGATGGAGGAGGGGGAAAGAAGTACAGCGTACTTCTGCAGGTTAGAAAAACAAAGACAAGGTAAAAATTCTATCTCATCCCTCATAATTGAGGACAAAGAATGTACAGACTCCAAAAAAATTGCTAAAGAAGTATTTCAATTTTACAGCAAAATCTATGAAGCCTCATTTGATGAAGGAAATGCGGAAACCTTTTTTAACTTAATTCAACATAATATCCCCAAAATTGAAAACAGTTTTAAAAATGACTGCGAGGTAGACTTGAAATTAGTAGAACTGGATGAGGCAATAAAAAAGATGCGCTTAAATCGTTCACCTGGTCCTGATGGTCTGACGTCAAACTTCTATAAACATTTTTGGGATGAGATTAAAGGTTTACTTTATAATGCTATAAAGGAATGTATTAATTCAAATGAACTAATGGTAACAATGAAACAAGGAATAATTAAATTAATACCTAAACCTGGTAAAGACAAACGATTCCTAAATAATCTAAGACCAATAACTTTATTAAACACAGATTATAAAATCCTGACAACTACATTGGCTACTAGACTGAAAAAGGGTTTATTAAAAGTTATTAGTCCAACTCAATCAGGTTTTTTAAAAGGAAGATCAATACACAATAATATTCGTATGGTTCTTGATATTATGGATTACAAAGCTTTGTTCCCAGATGACGGATTGATCTTATTCTTGGATTTTTCTAAAGCATTTGACTCTGTGGAACACAGGTTTATACTTAAAACCCTACAATTCTTTGGCTTTGGTGAAAAATTCTTAAATATAATCGCTATGTTACATAAAGATAATAATAGTTCCGTTTCACTCTCTAATGGAACCTGCCCTAGATTTCAAATTTCAAGAAGAATCAGACAAGGATGCAGTCTTTCCCCCCTCTTATTCATTTTAGTCACTGAGCTGCTCACTATTCATCTAAAGTCGTCTAAAGTCCAAGGTCTAAATATAAATGATAATTCTATCCTAGTTAGTCAATTAGCGGATGATACAACCCTGTCCTTAAAAGACAGAAGCCAAATCCCAACAGGGTTAAAAACAATTAAATTATTTTCAGAGGCATCAGGACTAAATCTCAATATTGATAAATGTGAATTAATAAAAATACATGAAGGCCCGGAGACCTCCTTGTTTAACATCCCTGTTAAAAAAGAAGTCTGCTATCTAGGAATTTATATTACAAATGTTCCAAGTGATAGAAACCAGAAGAACTTTCTGAACACAGTAGAAAAAAACAAGAACATTTTGAATAGTTGGCTTCAAAGAGATCTGACAGTATTTGGAAGAACTCTTCTAACAAAGATGGAATCATTTTCTAGACTGATATACCCTGCTCAATCATTGGCCATATCTCCTAAAATTATTAAATAAATAAATAAAATGAATCTTGATTTTATATGGAAGAACAAAAATCACTACATTCGAAAAAGTGATTTAATTAAGAATTATGAAGATGGTGGTATAAAAGCAATAGATTTTGAAATTTTGAATGGAGTTTTAAAAATTAAATGGCTTAAATCCTTCTTAATAAATAGAGAGGAAATTTGGCATACAATTCCGAAATATATATTTGAAAAAGTTGGAGGAATGGAATTCCTATTAAGATGTGATTTTGAAATCCCGAAGTTGCCTCTCAAACTTTCTGAATTCCACAGACAAGTCCTCTTTTTTGGAAAAATGGTTTTCAAACATAACTTCAGCCCACATGATGTTCCGATATGGAATAATAGAACTATCTTGGATAGAACCAAAACCATATTTGTAAAAAGTTGGATGGACAGAGGAATTTGGTCAGTGACACATATTTTAGACGAGAATGGAGATATCCTTTCACTTAAGAACTTCAATCTCAAATATGATGTTGACATTTCTGAAAATGAATATAATAAGGTGATTATAAATATCCCAAGTGCTCTGGTTCATCTAGTTAAAGCTTCTATTGGTTATATATTTAACCCTAGACTCAAAATATTAGCAGTTGATGGGATAGAAATTTTCAATAAAAAAATGTAATAATATTTTCCTGAGAAACAAATTAAACAAAACCTCTTATCCAAACCCAATACTCCGATTCTCGTTACTACAAAATTTTTCAAAAGAAGAAGTTAAAGTTTTGAGAACCAACTATATAAAATTCTCTTTACCCCCAAAGTATAAAGAAGTCCATTTTAAAACCTTGAATGATATTTACCCATCTAACCATTTTATACAAACTAGATTTAAATTCAATGTGGAAAAATGTTACTTATGCAAACAAAAAGATGAATCGACCAAACATCTTTTCTATGAATGTGATCAAATTTTAATGATGTGGAAATTACTCCACGATTGGCTGAACTCCAATCAAATTTATATAAACAATTTCACAGTTGAAGATATCTTATTTGGCATTATACTAAAAGATAAAAATAATGAATTTCTAACTAATAATCTCATAATCTTAACAAAATTTTTCATACACAAATGCCGATATCTCAAAAATCCACCTACGTGGAATAATCTCAAAAATGAAATTAAACTGCTATTGAGATCCTTAGGTAAAATGTCCACCCCCAATGCTATGAAGCTGTATGATTTCATTATGAACACTAATCTCTAACTGATTTTTGGATGGTATACACAATAGACCTTGTTTGCTCTTTAACTTCCCCCTTGTAAAACTTTATTTATATACACATAATTTGTTTTTTCATGCGGTCTTATTTGTATCCTTTCATGTTCTATTTTTGTTTTTTTTTTGTTGTTGTTTTTGTTTATTGTCTTCTTACTATACCAAGTTGAATTGTATCTACAAAATGCAAGTTGAGATGAACACGAACCTTGGAGCTACTCTGTAATGTCATTCTGCTAACAATTTTTGAAATGTAGTCGTTTTTGTTCGTTTTGCAAAGGTTCAATAAAAGTTCTTTAAAAAAAAATGTATGGATTGTCTGCTTCCTGATCACGTGACGTGTGACACACACGGGTGAAGATCAACTTCAGAGCCGTGATGTTTACTCTCATGGTGCGCGAGCTCATTCCCAAGCCCGCCCCGTTTAAAAATGTAAATGACGACTTTAGGACTTTAGGACTTCCTTGTCCTTGAGAAAGGTCGCCAACCTGTATCAACTGAGGCGCGTCCTTGAATGCTCGAGCACGTTCTGTACGTAAGCGGTAGTCTAACACTATTGGTTAGTGCTGACTGGCGGTCTATGAGACAGCGGACGGGCTTAGAAAAAAAGACATATTTTCTACATTATATCACAGTACAGGATAAGACAACATCTTTTAAGGATTTCTGAAAAATTACACATAATTCCTGAAAGGAGAAAACTCCGGACAGCAGCTTTAAATCTTTGCCACGAGAAGTTGGGAGCAATCAAATTTTTTTCAATGAAATTTCTTCTTGGGTTTTTAATCACTACCCGTCTTTTAATCCACAGTTAATCTTACTAATTTTGTCTGTTTTTTAGAGGACGACCTTATTTTGCTGCCTTGTATTGTGATGTGGATAGTGACAATTCAGCTTCTCCCCGTCAGAAGCTCAGCTCAGTCAGGTTAAAGGAGGGTCAGCATGCTTGTTTCTTTTGAAAAATTCACCAGGCCAGTGAGCTGCACGCTGAGATGCAGGCAGATGACAGCCCACATAGCGTTGTTATGATGACGACAGAGCTGAGGTAATGCTCACTCTCACTTGTTTTCCGTAGCAGCTGAACCTTGCTCAAGATCAGGAGCGGATGAAGCCTAACCCACAGAAAACTGTGGTATTTAGAGACAAACTCGCATGTGCACGATAAATCTCATGTAAACAGAGACAGTGCTAACACCTGCACGCCTGAGCATGGGAGCCAGGTTGTTCCAAATGTTGGTGATAAAATTATAGTAAACATCTATACACTCACAGATAACGGAAAGAGTTAGCTTTCAGTTTGCGAAATGCAAAAATGTTTGAGGTCTTAAAGCTTTCATTCACAATTTTTTTATCATTAAATTTGCACTCTAGTATGAATAAATGCCATTTTTGTTGTTTTACGTGGAAGAGAAGCTCAGCAACTGTTCGGTTATGCTGTACTTTGATAGGATAAAACATTTTAATTTTATTAATGTCCATATGGATGCTGTTTGACACTGATCAGTGACATCATTCCCTGCCAAAGCAGTGGTAATAGGCTGACGTATGTATGGAGACAGCTGAGAGGACCAGGCCATCGTATCTCCTGGTCATCTTCCCCCTCCCAGAATTTACCAAATATAATCAAAAATAGGCCTTTGTTGCATAACTCACTAATATGTTGCAATAAAGTAAACACTATTATTAATGTGCTCTTTTAAAAAAAAGATGTAAGAGATTTTTTCTAAAGCTACCCTTCGGGGATTGCAAAGCTTTTAAAAGCTTCAGAAAGCGTCTAGAACAGGACGATTCGATCCAGTGTCAATAAAGACTCATGTTTCAATACAACATGTGTGAAAATTACAAAAGGAACTATGATGCTATGTGTGCTACTTTAAAATTTGAACTGGTGTGTTAATCTGCTTGCACAGATCCGTTAATGGACCTCATAATGAACCGTTATAAGTCTGAACCATCACGCAGCACTCACCAAGCAGACATCTGCTGTTACAGGAACCAGGAGGAATGCTGTAAAAACCTCTGAGTATTTCCTTAATTAAAGTTTTATATACATCAAAGTCAACCTCCGATCCGAATGGGGGAAAGTATTCTGCTGTGTATCCATCCACAGCACGACGCCCTGCGCGTACTGAAAGACTGTCCGTTTGTGCGTCAGAAGTGGTCTCCTTACATCCAGGTTTTATTTAAGTCAAACTTTTAACACGAATGCTTTCTCTTCATCAGGAAACACAAGATGTGCATAGTTATATGAGCTGCCAGAGCGAGTAAAACATAAGCGTTTCTCAGAAAATGTCAGTGGAAAATAAAGGTTACACTTAAACTTTTCTGAATGCCAGTGTTCAGTCGTGTGTCTGACTGTGCAGACAGCGGAGTGTGTGTGTGTGAGACCTGATGATGATCTACTCTATAAGTGATGCATTAATGTCTTTAATTTAATCAAACTGCTTTGCGAGGAACAGCGGCCTTGGAAATGATCAAGATATCAAGCAAACTCCTGAAACATTCCCGATTTGTGATTTTATGCTTCGGTTTTGAAACTTGTTGGTTAAAAGCTGCTGGGAAAAAAGGGCAAAGATAAGAGAAGTGAGCTCAGAAGAAAAGGTCAGAAATCCTTCCTCACACAGAAGGACACAGTTTTCATTAGACAAGCAAAGACACGAGCTTCTTTCTCTCATAGCGAGGTGATTTGAGAGGGTGTTTTTGAAGAAAAAAAATCAAGAAAATGCTTTTTTGAGTGGAATTAAGAAAAAGAAATGGCATAAATCAGATATAGAGGACACAATTCAGCTTCTGGAGCATTTTTATTAAAACTAACAAGTGACTGAAACTATGGGCTTCAATACAGGAATCAATCAATCAATCAAAATGGGAATGCATTCAGAGGTCCTTCACCAAGAAACTATTTTTTAAATTATTATTTTTGAAAATGATGGATAACTCTTATGCAGGCTGAACGTGTAAATAGTCTCCTACACCTATCTCCTGCATTAGCATCTGAACAGCCTGACAGATCTACGTCAACTAGGCTCACCCATCTTGACTCGCGACGGTGAAGACTGTTGTTGATTTAGCGTCCAGGAAACAGCAGAGAACGTCTCAATGAGTAGAAGCTAACTGTTAGCATTAGCAACCCCACCACATGGCAGAAGCTCCTCCAGGCTTGTTATTTGTGGAGATAAAACATCAGTATGTTGCTGTTAGCCTGATTGGCTAACTATTTGAAGTATAAAATTAGCTGCAAGTGTGTGCATGGTATAAAATGTTCTACTTATTCTTTTTCTTTCATATTTTTTTCTCTAACAACAAACTTTTTCATCAAGGGTCTGGTGCCTGAATACGTTCTCATGTCTCGCAGCCTGCGCTGGCAATCGCCTGCAACCCAAACCCAAACAAATCCCTTGAAATGTGGAAGAAAAACAGACTCTGCCAAACAGCTGCAAAACAGGATGCTCTTGAGAACAGGGCACTCCACCCAGAACGGCCTGAACAAACAAGTTCTGTCAGAGATCAGAGGGGTGGAGCAGGGAGCAGCGACGGGCCGTGGGACTAAACACAGATTCTAGAGAAAGTTCAAGTTTTAAGCCTTTCGGGGTCACTTCCTGCTGGACTCGTTTAAAGACGTCAGGTTTAGCTAATTCTGAAGCAGGTTTTAGAAAAAGACAAGATTTTGGCTAAGCTAGCAGACAGAATAGATTTGTTTAAATTTTCAGATTTTATATTTAAGAAAAGCAATGGCTTATTTTTGGTGCAGATTCAGCACTCTTTCTGTTTTAGTGTTTAATTAGTGGCATGTAAATATACTGGACCAGGTAAAATCTTTTTCTGGGCCTTTGCAGCATTTTTTTAAAGATGCTCCAAAATGCTCGAAAACCACAAGTTAAGGGTTTTGGAGATATGTGGGGGGCCAGGAGGGGGTCGGTAAGGGATTGCTCACATTGGGCTGAAAAGGAGATGGCGGAAGACGGAGCAAAGGAGCCAGAAGAGAGCAGGAGGAGACAGTGGAAGCATGGGTCGGCCCCTGAGACATGTACTGAATGGATGTAGGATGACAGCACAAGCCCAATTAGTCTTGGATGCCAGGGCTGCTACAGGGAGGTCGGTGCGAGTGATCAAGCCATTCATGCATTCAAGCTTTCGCCCGCAGGCATTTTCTGCCGACAGCCTGGGTAAAGTTACTCTATCACTGTTTCTGCTGGACTCCTGATCACACTGCCACCCCCACCCCTCCGTCCATCCCTTCCTTCCTTCCTCCATCCTGAAATGTGCTGCTCTCATCCATCTCTTTTCCCTCTCTAATTCTGCCTCACTTGTCTTTCTCTCTCTCTCTCTCTCTCTCTCTCTCTCTCTCTCTCTCTCTCTCTCTCTCTCTCTCTCTCTCTCTCTCTCTCTCTCTCTCTCTCTCTCTCTCTCTCTCTCTCATTCACACTCACTAACACACTTTCACTTCAGGACAATAGCACACTCCACAGTGCCACTCCTTTTGTCATCTACACCCTTGTTTGCATTCCCTGGAGCTTGCGCATTACCTCAGCCCACTCAGATGTAAAGGAGGGCATGCGCTGCATGGACGGCTGCCCGGACGGCTGCCCGGACCTGCAGTTAGACACAGATCCGCTGTGGTTTGTCAGGCCTCCATCCTCCTCCCCGCTCGGCGGTGCCAATAATTCGGAGTCTGACTTTGATAAGCTTCGAGTCAGGCCCAGGTCTGTGGGTCTCACTTTGACTGCTGCAGACGCCGCTGAAACGTTGCTCTGGTCCTGCATGTCATCTTTTGGATTGTGGATCATGTTGGAGGAGCCGGTATCCGGCATGCTCTCTGCCATAGTTGTGGAGCGGAAAAGTGCAGCTTGAGGTGTGAAGGCTGTCAGTCTCCTTACAATCCCAAAAGAGGTCCAAAATGTTTCACGAGCTCTTAAACTTCTAGTGATACTGAAAGACACAAAAGAACAGTTGAATCTGAAAATATTTCTCCTAAGACCCCAAACCACTCAAACTTCTGCTGTTTTGAGAGAAAAACTGCATTTAAAGGAGATACTTGTACACAGAAACAATAACTAAGGTCCACCCACTAGTTGTATCCCGTTGCCCTCCCCTTTGTGGCTGGTTGCCTTCTACTTTCTCCTCTCAGCTTTCTCTGGCAGGTAAAATATCCTGCAGCCATGCAAATGCCAAGACAAAGGTGCCCAAGAGACTTTAGGATAAATTAAGAATGTTTAAATGGACAGAAACACACAAATGCACTAATAATAACCCAAGAAGCATAAAAAATATACATTTACTGCTAGCAGAACAAAAAGAAGCAAATTTTGCCATGACAGTGCTCACTTACCTGCAGACTTTTAAAGCTTTTCCTGTTTGCCGTGTCCGTCTTCTTCCGAGGTTGTTTCCCCATCTCCAGGAGGACTGGTTTTATCATGAAGTGAGGATCAGAGGACGGGAGGAACCCAAAGCTTGGCCTTATCCAGACTGACAGCTGGGGTAATCATGTTACTGATGCACTGGGTGGCTGCTCCATTTTAAATGAGGGAGAGTTGAGACTTCTCCCTTTTGCTGTCCTGATGTGTCCATCAACGTGTGTCTGCAAGAGGTCTCTGAGAAAATTGTCATATTACAGACATGGAAGAAATAGGAAACTTCTGAGAAACTAAGATGTTAATCCATTTTTTATCACTGCACATCCATCAGACAGCTTTAAAATAACAGTGAGCTGTTTCCTGCTCCTCCGCCCTGCTGGTTGAAAGTGGAATTACAACTGTCGTAAACAACCCTGCCACAGCCTGCTGTAGCTATCGCCAACAATGTGCTAACATGAGTCAACTAATAGCCTACTAAAATGAACCACATAGTAAAAAGATGCACACGGTTGGACAAGAAATATTATTTACAAGTCCAGTAGCAACAAAGCCAGGTCACCATCAGTCTGTGATTTTGTAGCCTCTTTTTGCTCCCTCAAACTAGTGTAGGCAGTGCTGATGTTCACTCTGATTTTAGTTCACCTAGAAAGACATTATTCTCTTATTTTTACTTCCAGGCTCCGCCATGATGCCAACACAAAAAGTAAACTTCTTCTTTTTCTTCTTCTTGTGCTTCTTATTGAAAATCGGCAAATTGAAAAAGCTAACTGCTAGGATAACATCTAACAGCCAAAAAGCATGCAAATAGTGCCCTCTACAGGGCACCTACTTGCTCCTACTTGCTCTGGTCAGCAGAGTGGTGTTAAATATGAAACTGGTGAAGTTTCTAACTCAACAATCACTGAGATAAATGTTAAAGCTCTAGCTTACAGTTTAAAAAATTATAAAGTGTTACCACGTCCTCTCATTTTTTTTAATACACTCCCAGTGGTCTCTAGTGTAAATTAATATTCTGTGAGTCGTTCTCTGTGGAGAAAAAGCTCTGGCACTCCTGTTTCAGGAAGTAGAGTTTAGCCATAGCAGAAGACAACAGGATTTGTAGTCTTATTTCTTGATATTTGGACAACTCACCTCTGATTGGCTAACAGCAACGCAACCCTCCCACTGACTCTATTTGCTTTGCAACGTTGATGCTTTATCCCCACAAATACGGAGTTCTGCCATGTTGTGTAGTTGCTAATGCAAACATTAGCTTTAACTAGCCAAGACATGATCTGCTCTCTCCTGGATGCTAAACCAACAACAGTCTTCCAAGCTGCAAGCTAAAATGGTGAGCGCATGAAAGCTAATTTTCAGGGTGACACAGATCTGTGTCAATTTTCCAATCTGAGCATTTTTCTATCTATTTTCTATCAGAAGCTAATTCGGGAAATAGGGGCAGAAGACTATTTTCTCATTCAGCCTGCATGTGAAACTCACAATAATTTTTAAAAATTACAAAAAAGGGTTTCTTTGTGAACTCGGTCTTTGTAACTGGTCACATGGGTTGTGTGAAAAAGATACAGGTGTTGATGTGAAGGTTTGACACCCGTCATCTGCTCTAAAACCAGATTGTTGGTGAAGCCTGAAACCTCCAGGAAAATGATCCTCGAGAACCACCTAGGAGAGCTCCACAGGTTCCGATTGGAGACTCAAACTGAGTGGATCTGCTGCAGAATTCCAAGCAGGTAGATTTAGAAAATGATTCTCACAAAAATACAAAGATTAAAGAACATTATTGGCTTCGTTTCACAAAGCACACGTTTATGAAAAACCACGGTCAAACCTGAGGCCAATCAGATTAAATCAGCCAATTAAAAACCAGTCAGTGAGTAGCATCACAACAACCCACATAGCAACAAATGTTCTTATTTAGCTCTATGAATTGGTGAGGAATACGGCACAGTGATTAAACACAATAAAAACTAAAATGTGGTTATGGCATGGCAGGAATGAAGAAAGGAGCTCACACACTGTGAGATATTTATAATTCTCCTACATGTGAGCTGAAGCTGACAAAAGAGTCTCTTGTGAGACATCTTTAGTATTCACAGGCAACAGTAGTTGTGCACAGAGCTCCGTGTGCCCTGTGCCCTCAATCAGCCAAGTTCCTTGCGGTGGTCATGGGTTGCTGCCTGGCGGCTGCAATGCCCCTGAGTAGGCCTGGGTGAGGGCCTGGGGGCTCGGGGTGTGGGGTTGGCCGGCCCCATGTGGGGATTTGGGCAGGGCCTTGGTTGGTCGGGTCCTGACATATGCTGTCGGGAAGAAGGCGTGAATATATGGCAGTGCCTGGCCCGGGCTCAGGGGCCTCGGGTAGACCTTGGCTCCTCTGCTGTCCATCATGGGGGACGGGGATGTCCAGGAGGGGGAGGACCCAACCGTATCTGGATGTCCTATGTCTTATATATTCTGGAAGCTATGCAAATGCAGGGATTGGAGTAGATATTCTGCTGGGGTGGGGCTGCGTTGGTTCCCTTGGACTCCGTGGAGCTCTGCAATACTGCTGCTTTGGGCCTTGGCAAGATGGGCAGGGGTATCCACGGCCTGGGTGGCACTTTGGCAACGGAGGTGCCTATTAGGGCCAGTGGGGGAGCTGGCTTCCTGGAGGGCTTTAGTCCAATCAGCCATTCCTCCCCATCCCCACACATTTTTCTCCTCCTGCTCTCTCACATCATCACACAAACATGCACATAGGACTTTGGGGGGTAGACAAGTCAGGGGGTGCGGGTATGGACCCCATTTCCGCATTCCTGTGGCAGCCTGCCCCCCAATTTTATTTGCACATTAAACATTTCCACCAACGACATTCCACGCAAACACACACTTAGGGTCTTGGGAGTAAGCACATACAATGGCATTTGGCAGGGGGATCTTTCAGCCACTTCCACTTCCAATTTTAAACTGCACTTAGACACTGAGGGCTGTGGGGGGAAGAGGGGTGGTGTGGTGGCATCTGCTGGCGTAGGCCAGACGATGCCTTCACTGCCCGCTCACCACAGCCACGAATACACCTCATCAACACACAACACTATATTGGAGCAGGCGGAGGGTGACTAGGGGTCTTAGCACACATCTGTTGTCGCTTGACTTCCCGGGGCTGGAGGCTAGGAGGGGGATCTGGCCATCTGGCTGGGGTCTGGGTGGTGGGTCACTTTGCTCGGCATTGGGCGGGGGAGCCTGTTCATCAGCACCCCAGCAGAAAGGGTC
>SSNQ01000374.1:161594-179131 GCA_006942095.1 Nothobranchius kuhntae | reverse complement strand
CCACCACCACCACCATTTGTCTCTTCCTTTCTCTTTCACTCTTTCACCTCTGTCTCCGTGTCTGCTCGGAATTACAAAGCATTCAAAAAACAATAACAATAAAGTTTTAAGTATCAGGTGTGACATTAAAAGCAGACGCTTTGATGCTCCACCTGAGAGTAAATCTGTAAGGCTTGTCACCAGCATTCAGACATCAATTCTGCTTGCTTCACAGCTACACAGGACATGGGGGGGGGGGATAAATAAAGATAAAAAAGCAAAGTTCCTTGCAGAACGTGTGTGTGTGTGTGTGTGTGTGCACACGACATAAAATATATCTTTTGCTCACCAAGGTTGGTGCATCCAGCCACAGACTGCTTAGGAAGGCGATAACAAAAGCCATATCTAATGATGCACGTTAAATTGCACATCTGATGATCTCCATGGCGATGATGAGGGTGAAAGTGTTTATGTCATCCACGTCTTCGGTGGCGTTTGAAACAATAGAAAGCTCTGGAATACAACATGTTCAGGATAATGATGTCTTCATGGCATATTAGAGGGACTAAAATAAAACATGAATCCCCTCCTACAGTGGGCTGGATGCTGAGCCTGGGGCTGAAGACGGTGGTGACTCATGAATGAAATGCTCACTGTGCAAGTTGCAGAGAGGCAGCTCGTACAGTAAACGCTCACGCTGGAGTGCAGCGTTCCCACTGCATCTGTGCAGGTTTTATCTGCACTTCCTGACACGTAGGAGTGACTTCTCAGGAGTCTCATGCATGCATGTAACTTTTGTTTTTCCTCCCTCCCATCTGCTTGATGACTTTCCAGTTCTACAATTGGGATTTTTAATTAAAAAGCATAATTTTATAATATCTTCTCCAGAATTTGATGCCCTCTAGGTCCAGTTCAATCACCCTGAGAAGGAGCACAGAGCCAACGGGTGAATATCTAATAAAGTTAATCAAATTCAGAAGCTATTACCTTTAGATGGGCTTCAAAACAAAGTTGCATTAATTAACTTTTAATGCTTTCCTGATGGTGTGTGATGTGTGTCGAGTCCTGATGTGTCGTGTTTGACTGGGTGTTAATGGAAGAATTTTAAAGGTCCGTTTCTCCCCAGAGCATTTTTAAATCAAGAAAATGTTTGAATATTTTGAAGTGCAGACTCCAGTAAATACACATAAGTTACACAGAGATGTGAGTAATTTCCTTGTTCACAACCCAGAGTAAACTGATTTATATGTGCAACAAACAACATTAAAGACATGGCATAATTCTTTTTGGAAGCACTTGAGAAAATTTGTCTCGCTTTCAAGCAACATTCTTCAAATATTTCTCTATTGTAAAAGGCGCTTCAAAGTCTGGGGATGAAATGGAGCACTTCAAACAGAGGCAACAGCAACTCTACCTGCTGTTAGCTCTGAACCGCTAAAGATGTGGCTCTGGTGAAACTTTCCTACAGACAGGAAGTGAGCTGACCTCTCAGCAGGGAAGGGGGAGGGCAGGCATGCGTGGCTGAGTGAAGACGTAGTCCTGGATATCTGTCAGATTTAGAGAAGAAAAAAAATTGAACGAAGCCTGAAGGGATGAGATTACTTTTTTTCTCAGTTCCTAACTGGGCTTAGCCGCTAATCTCAGTGACTTATTCTGTGAATTTCCTCAAGCATCCTCTAATAAACAGATTCTGAATTTTCGGCTTTGACATAAATGCACCTCCAGAGAAAGGATCTGACAATATTTGGTTGGTTTAGGGTGATTTTCTGTCATTTTACCAAAAAAAATAAAATAAAAAAAATAAGGTACAGCTCAGCAATTTCTGGTTTTGTAAACATGTTTTTGAACATTTAGTTTAAAGGTGCGGAACACTAAATATACCTTTTTAAAATCTTATTTCTGATTATAATGGATCTGTCAGAGTATTTCATGCAGGCTGAACATGAAAATAGTCTCCTACACCTATCTCCTGCATTAGCTTCTGACAGAAAATAGACGATGAAACTCTAGAATTAGAAAATTCTGATAGATCTACGTCACACTGTCACTTAACATCCACTGACTCACCCATCTTGACTCATGACGGGGAAGGCTGTTGTTGGTTTAGCATCCAGGAAGCAGCAGAGAATGTGTCGACTAGTAGAAGCTAACTGTTAGCACCAAAATAAATAATACTTTTATCAACAACTAATTAACTTTTGGTAGGAGTGGGGGACGTTGAGTTTGAGTGGGCCATGTTCCGTGCTTGTCGGTGCCTGTCGCAATTCCCAAACCCACTGGTTTATGGTTACATTGTGATTTCTTAGTAAATATTCTATTTAGTAAGAAATAAACTTTATTGTATTTATCCTAGAGAATCTATATTTAATTCAACAAGTAAACTAGTAGAAAGTAAAATGTTATCAGGAGAGAAAGGATGTTTAAGTGGTTAGCAGCAGTGTGCTAGCCGATGGCCCCCTCCATGAGGCCACCACAGCTCAGCAGAACACCATTGTAGCTTCTTCTGGGGAGAAAAACACTAAGAGAGGAAATAAAGTTAACAGCTGAAATAACATGAAATAATGCACTTAAATAGCAAAATGTATAAGAAAGTAGTAGAGTGTGAAAAGTGGTCAGTGTATTTTCCAGCAGTCTAAGCCTATAGCAGCATAACTACAGAGATAACTCTGGATAACCTAGCCTTTTTAGATGGAGGCATGTTGGAGGCAGGGCAAGGAAGAGTCGTCTTTACCGACTGTACACTCCACCTCCCTCTACTCCCCCACTTGTCCAGATTTAGGCTAACATCAGATTTTAACCATAGGCCCTATCAAATAAAACTGTTTTAATTCTAGTCTTAAAAGTAGACAAGGTGTCTGCCTCACGGACTAAAGCTAGGAGCTGGTTCCTCAGGAGAGGAGCCTGATAACTAAAAGGTCTACCTCCCATCCTATTTTTAGGTATTCTGGGAACCACCAGTAAACCTGCAGTCTGAGAGCGAAGTGCTCGGTTAGGAACGTATGGAACAATCAGATCACTGATGTATGATGGAGCTTGATTATTAAGAGCTTTATATGTGAGAAGAAGGATCTATAATTCTATTCTGAATTTAACAGGTAGCCAATGTAGGGAAGCCAAGACAGGAGAGATATGATCTCTCTTTTCAATTCTCATCAGAACTCTAGCTGCAGCATTTTGGACAAGCTGAAGACTTTTAACTACATTCTGTGGACTTCCTGAGAGTAATGAATTACAGTAATCCAGTCTTGATGTAATAAATGCATGAACTAGTTTTTCAGCATCACTCCTGGAAAGGACGCTTCTAATCTTAGCAAAAGGATGATGGTGATGGTGATGATGATTATGACGATAATAATGTTAATTGTGATGATGATGATGATGATGGTCACCAACAAACTCAAAATGTCATGGTTATAAAAGAGAAGTGGGTTCAAGTGTTCTTCTGAATTTAATAACCAAGAACTCACCATCGGAGGCTGGAAAAAAGGAGGGACATTTAAGTTAGGAGGAGAGAGAGGGAGCATGTAGAGCAGAAAAGGGAGGGCAGGATAATTAATCCACACTTAATGCTGACAGTTCACAGCCAGGTCAGTTCCAAACATACTGTAATAGCTGTCCTTGAAAAGCCAGAGCCAGAGATGAACGCCTAAATGATATTAATGCTATTGGCAGTGATTTATCCATCACATATGGTCAATATATTCATCTCTGAGTCATGGGATTCGTTCTCAGGGAATAGGGAGAACATCCATTTCCATTATGAGCCAGCACCTTAACAAAGACGGAGAACACAAATGGAGAATAAAAGACAACTGGCTCTGCTGACCACTGAAGAAAAGTAAATTCAGATTGAAATTCCAAAGCTATGAAACAATGAGTCTTTATCATCATATTGACCTGCCTGTTGAACACATGGGGCCTGACNCAATTCCCAAACCCACTGGTTTATGGTTACATTGTGATTTCTTAGTAAATATTCTATTTAGTAAGAAATAAACTTTATTGTATTTATCCTAGAGAATCTATATTTAATTCAACAAGTAAACTAGTAGAAAGTAAAATGTTATCAGGAGAGAAAGGATGTTTAAGTGGTTAGCAGCAGTGTGCTAGCCGATGGCCCCCTCCATGAGGCCACCACAGCTCAGCAGAACACCATTGTAGCTTCTTCTGGGGAGAAAAACACTAAGAGAGGAAATAAAGTTAACAGCTGAAATAACATGAAATAATGCACTTAAAGAGCAAGTCACCCCCTACAAGAAACTTACTTCACTCCCACTTCATGTTTGAAAAATGCAACAAATGCTGTTGCTTGGCAGACCGAGAGGGCGGAGCGCTAACAAATACACACACACACAGGCTCACAGTGGCATTATGACATCATAATGTACCAGATGACATCATAGCATACCTCTTAGCCAATAGCGGTGGCAGATTTAAATTCAAATACAGTGCAGAGTTTTTCCCTGACGACGGCGCAACACTGACAGTTATAGGCAGAAAATTTGAATTTTAACCAAGATGCACTGAACTGCCAAATTATTGACTACACATGTCTGTAGCACGATTAGACACTCCTTTATATAGTTTATCAGCAAAAAAAAAGTGATTTGGGGGTGACTTGCTCTGGAGTGGGGGACGTTGAGTTTGAGTGGGCCATGTTCCGTGCTTGTCGGTGCCTGTCGCAATTCCCAAACCCACTGGTTTATGGTTACATTGTGATTTCTTAGTAAATATTCTATTTAGTAAGAAATAAACTTTATTGTATTTATCCTAGAGAATCTATATTTAATTCAACAAGTAAACTAGTAGAAAGTAAAATGTTATTATCAGGAGAGAAAGGATGTTTAAGTGGTTAGCAGCAGTGTGCTAGCCGATGGCCCCCTCCATGAGGCCACCACAGCTCAGCAGAACACCATTGTAGCTTCTTCTGGGGAGAAAAACACTAAGAGAGGAAATAAAGTTAACAGCTGAAATAACATGAAATAATGCACTTAAATAGCAAAATGTATAAGAAAGTAGTAGAGTGTGAAAAGTGGTCAGTGTATTTTCCAGCAGTCTAAGCCTATAGCAGCATAACTACAGAGATAACTCTGGATAACCTAGCCTTTTTAGATGGAGGCATGTTGGAGGCAGGGCAAGGAAGAGTCGTCTTTACCGACTGTACACTCCACCTCCCTCTACTCCCCCACTTGTCCAGATTTAGGCTAACATCAGATTTTAACCATAGGCCCTATCAAATAAAACTGTTTTAATTCTAGTCTTAAAAGTAGACAAGGTGTCTGCCTCATGGACTAAAGCTAGGAGCTGGTTCCTCAGGAGAGGAGCCTGATAACTAAAAGGTCTACCTCCCATCCTATTTTTAGGTATTCTGGGAACCACCAGTAAACCTGCAGTCTGAGAGCGAAGTGCTCGGTTAGGAACATATGGAACAATCAGATCACTGATGTATGATGGAGCTTGATTATTAAGAGCTTTATATGTGAGAAGAAGGATCTATAATTCTATTCTGAATTTAACAGGTAGCCAATGTAGGGAAGCCAAGACAGGAGAGATATGATCTCTCTTTTCAATTCTCATCAGAACTCTAGCTGCAGCATTTTGGACAAGCTGAAGACTTTTAACTACATTCTGTGGACTTCCTGAGAGTAATGAATTACAGTAATCCAGTCTTGATGTAATAAATGCATGAACTAGTTTTTCAGCATCACTCCTGGAAAGGACGCTTCTAATCTTAGCAAAAGGATGATGGTGATGGTGATGATGATTATGACGATAATAATGTTAATTGTGATGATGATGATGGTCACCAACAAACTCAAAATGTCATGGTTATAAAAGAGAAGTGGGTTCAAGTGTTCTTCTGAATTTAATAACCAAGAACTCACCATCGGAGGCTGGAAAAAAGGAGGGACATTTAAGTTAGGAGGAGAGAGAGGGAGCATGTAGAGCAGAAAAGGGAGGGCAGGATAATTAATCCACACTTAATGCTGACAGTTCACAGCCAGGTCAGTTCCAAACATACTGTAATAGCTGTCCTTGAAAAGCCAGAGCCAGAGATGAACGCCTAAATGATATTAATGCTATTGGCAGTGATTTATCCATCACATATGGTCAATATATTCATCTCTGAGTCATGGGATTCGTTCTCAGGGAATAGGGAGAACATCCATTTCCATTATGAGCCAGCACCTTAACAAAGACGGAGAACACAAATGGAGAATAAAAGACAACTGGCTCTGCTGACCACTGAAGAAAAGTAAATTCAGATTGAAATTCCAAAGCTATGAAACAATGATTCTTTATCATCATATTGACCTGCCTGTTGAACACATGGGGCCTGACCAGGCGACCTCCTGAGGGTTCATTTCTATGTTTAAGCCTGTCGTCATCTTCAGATACCCGGTGTCTGTCTACCCAAAGGCTTTTAGCCTTTTCAACGTCTGAACATCAGAGTTAAAGGAAGAATCCTCTCCTCCTTTAAATAGATTCTGCCCTTGACTCTATATTGAGCACATTTTTAGAAGCAATCTTACTTGTTGCTGGAGTAAAAGGCAACATAGCACTCATGTGCTGGCACTGTCAGACGTGAAGAGATGAGATCACATGGATTTTTTTTCTCTTGTTTTAAACCTGAATTCACTTTGTGCCTTTTGTTTTGTGTATAAAATGTTATTTTCTAAAAATAACTCAGTCAGTAACGCCTGCAAATTTACAAAGGATTTTAAAAAACTTTACAGAACTGATTAAAAAAATCTTAATGAATTTTTCTTTTATTGATTTCACATACAAATTATTTGTCTTTTGATCTCTGACATAACACAGTAGAAATAAAGAAATGTTATATCTGAATATCTGTGTTTGCCATTTTAAAGAAAACCTCAGACCTTCAATTGAACAACATTTATATGCATGAGTGAAACGCTTCCAGGAGATGGGTTTTATCTGTTTCATCTCTGGCGCATATTGACATGAAGTAAGCAGCAAGAGGAACGTCTGAACAGAGAACACCCGGATAAACACTTGCCTGCAAAAAGAGCTTCTTAACCGAAGCTGCAAACTCTCAGGGCTGTTTCCATTGTGCATCCGACGCCAATAAAAACTACTGATTCCTCAAAACGTCGCTCTGTTCTGCAGGTAATCTTCCACACTCATCATGACTAAAACTGCACATTTACAATCTGTTATTCGTCAGCATTTATGCAGAGTGTTACGTCCCCGGCAGGAGATGTTAAAATGTGAAGGAGGGGGTAACATAAGAAATACGACAGTGGCGTTTAAAATGGGTATAATTGTGATAAAAGGTTCTAAAAACAAGAACAGATGGCGAGCATTATTAAAATAATGCAAAACAAAAAAATCACTATAAGGTTAACAGTTAAAAGACAAATTATCAACTATATAAAACACCTGGTTAAAACTTTATTAAAAGTTTTACCTAAACTGAAGGTGTTTTAAAAAACACGACGTTGATAAAAGTCTAAAAACTAAATCCGAGTTAACCTTAAAACACAGTCAACACTAGGTGACATGCACAAAAGATCCATGTGGATCACTCAGAGTTAAAACTATAAGTTAAAACTCATCACAACAACGGCGTTAACCCAAACAAGACCTGGAGGACAGCAGAACCCCTGCACTGCTGCCTCCCAGACTGCTGAAGGCACAGCCTTTTTATCCTAGGTGTGGCTCATCAGGAGGATTCAGTTCAGCTGTGCTCCTCAGCAGCCTGGAAGAGAGGAGGAGGAGGGGCGGTGTCCAGTCAATCACCAGAGCTGGGTGATCCTGGCTGCTTTTTCCCCTCTTCAGGCTGGCAGCCGTGACAAAGAGGAAACTCAAAAAATCTCGACTCATTACAAGCAAAACCAGATATTTTAGGGTTTTATTTGTTAGAATATTGTGAAAAGGTGCAATGTTCTAGACTCAAAGACTTTAATCAGCTAAGGAATCCAAAACACCTCCAAAGGGTTCCTGAGCCTTTAGATCAGGGGTCCCCAATCCTGGTCCTGGAGGGCCGCTTTCTAGCACCTTTTAGTTTTAACTCTGCTTCAAAAACCCAATATCAATCAGCAGGTGATTAGCAGGCTTCTGCAGAGCTTGGTGAGCTGCTGCACAGGTGATTCAACCACTGAATCTAGTGTGTTGGAGCAGAAAAACCACAAAGCCTGCTGGATACCGGTCCTATTGGGCACCCCTGCTTTAGAAGGTCTCTTTGTCTAAGCTGAATTACTGACATAAATGGACTTTTGCACCATATTCTAACTTAAGTTTCATCTGGATGGAAGTGAAAAGCAAAAACACAAAGAGCCTTTCAGGATTGAACAAGTCTATTTAAAAGAAAGATATTGCAATTCAACAAAATTTTGATGAAATGAGTTCTGAATGTTTTCAAAAATATATCCATTACTAATAATTACAATAACTATCTCTGGCATAAAGTAACAGCAGATAATTTTTTAAACTTTAAGATTGAGCTTTAACATTGATCTTAGTGATTGTTGATTTAGAACAGGCTAAAACCGGCTGTGGCATGGTTGTTTACGACAGTTGTAATTCAACTTTCTTTATTTTTCTTTCTTTTTTTTCTCTTTTTTAATTTCTTTTTTCTTTTCGCTGTAATTCAACTTCAACCAGTAGGTCAGAGGAGCAGGAAACCGCTCAGTGTTACTTCATGAGGAAATAAATAGTAATTTTTTTTATTTACTTTGTACATCTGTGGCACAGTTTCACCCCAGGATTTGACCTTGTACCCCGACAGGGATGAAGGTGTCTCCAAAAACTGCATCACAAATTGTTTTAACAGGTTAACTCAGACTTAGAATATAATTTCTGTACAACCAGATTAACTGTTATAGATTAACTGTAACATGAGTTTGGTGTTAAACAACTCGCAGGTAAACAAACAAAAAATTGCCAAGAAACAAAAGTTTTAACATCGAGAAAGACTAAAGTCCACAGGTTGTATTGTGATTTTAGCTTTAAACATCAACTGGCTGCAGGGATAAATGTAGGATTTAGTCACACAAGCTGTTTATTAAAGCAGATGGAAATTAGATAAATAAATTAGAAATATGTGGCCAGATGGTTTTTGGTCTAATCCTTGTAAATAACCAGACTAAATTTAAATCTGTTTTATAAGCAGTACACGTGCAAATGTTCTTTATAAGATTTGTGCACAAGAGTTTTGTAGTGCTTTCCTGCACAATTTCACTCCATGTTAGTTTTATAGGCTGCATGCATTTTTTACACACAAAGTGTGTGTGAAAACTGCAGTATGTAATCTTTCCACTATCGTGCACATTCTAACTCTCACCTAAAGGCAGTCTGAAAGATATGCCTGCACTTTACTCCTCAGAGAAACTTCTTATTGTGACTTATTAACCAGATTCCAGACAAAAGAAAACGGACAAGTGCATGGAGATGATGAAGTTTCAGTTAAGAAGACAAATGGAGTCAGGATGTTTTGCAGAGGTCAAAGAGAAACAAGGGAAGAGACGCTTGAGACAAAATAAGAAAAATTATCTCAGTTTCACCAAAACTAAGCTAGAATCTCACACAAGAGGCATAAATTTGCAACCACTTTTATATGCATGTGAGGATAAGAACCATATGTTTGAGATGATGAGGACCCTGATAAAAAATTCAAATCCTTAAGCTGGAGATAAAGTTATATGAAATATTGATCAAGTGAAGTTTTTTTTTTCGTATTCTTTTTCCAAATTTAGATCTTTAGAATTGAAAAATGGAAAAACACTAGAGGACTTTTCTCTGTGTCCTTCAGTTTCTCCAGCTTCTTTATCACCGCCTCTGTCAGAGCGCAGCATCTTAAGTTATCCTATAACAATAATCTAATATCTAATCCATAGTCGGGCCACTGTGGACACCAACAGCAGCACAAAGGAAACTTCTTTTGTTGTATTATTTTTCACAAAAATTCTCTAAATGAAGAAACGTTTGCTGTGTTGCGTATTTAAAGTTTTAATGTATTTTTTTATGACCGAAACTTGAATGGTGGCAGGACAGTGTTCTAAACTCTGCATTAACAGTGCCGTTGCTCAAAAATTACATTTTCATTTAAGATACAATATATACAGATTTTACAGTGAAATAATCACAAAACCTAAGGAAGAAAGGTCATACTGAAACAGATTTCCTTCTCAGTCGGCTGGGGGGGGTTATCAGGTTTTCTCCTTTTAAAAGCTAAAGAGGGACATAGTCTTTGTTTACGATGATGCCCCCAGATCATTTTCATAGGGGTGATGGGGCCAGAGAAAACTTTGGGGGTGGTCCACCAGACTGGTCTGTGTGGTAACGCTAGGAGGGTATAGCCTGTGGCAATGCATTGCATGCCCCTTTATTTTTTTCATTAAAAAACAATATGCATCCAAACAACATGCTCACCTCAAATTGGAAGAACACATTTTTTATAAAAAGACATTTCAAACAGTTATTTGGAATGCTATTTTAAAAATTATTGTAGTTTTTAAAGACAACACAAAATATTTAAAACTTTAAATGTTTGTTTTGAAAATGGTAAGTAGAAGAATACATTTTGTTAATGTGATTATTTAAATGACCCGCACTTGTATAGTGTCTCTCAGAGTAAGGACTCCAAAGCGCTTTACACTCCATTCACACACACATTCACACACTGGTGGGGATGAGCTACGATGTAGCCACAGCTGCCCTGGGGCGTACTGACAGAGGCGAGGCTGCCGAGCACAGGCGCCGCCGGTCCCTCCGACCACCACCAGCAGGCAAGGTGGGTTTCGTGTCTTGCCCAAGGACACAACAGCAGAATTCTCTGTCCGGAGCCGGGATCGAACCTGCAACCTTCTGATTACTGGACAACCCGCTCAACCTGTTGAGCTACTGCTGCCCAATAATTTGCCCAATTATTTACTCTTTAATTGTATATTTTTATTGGGTTTTACATTAGTAAATAATTTGTGGGAACATTAATGTGATTTATTAAAGAACATTGGTCTTGGCAATGGGGTGGCCAGCGATTTTTATGTGTGGCCCGGTCGTCCCTTGGGGATGCCACTGGAGCTGCAGTGCCAACCTTTGTATTTTGACACCTGCAGGTAAAAAGCTCCAGCGTTGTGGACAGTATGTTAGCCAGTAAACAGGAGCAACCCAGAAGTTATATCTTGTACACCAAAAAAGACATGACACCTTTTTTGTTTTTCTCTAATATCGGGTGAAGCAGGCTAGAGGCTAATATTGAGCTAACGTTGAGTTAGCAATACTAACAGTAAATTAGAAACAGACAGCTCTAAAAATATCTCAAGCTTCGACTTCAATTACCAACAATTCGATATTACATCAGTTTATTGTGTATTGTAAGGAAGTGAGAGGTTATTAAATTTTATTTAATGAGCCATAAGGTGTGGGATTCCACAGTAAATATGAAATCCACCTTACGGATCGAGGGCTATTTAAACCAGAAGATGGGATCTTTTTATTGCAGAGATTAGGTAACCGTTATGTATTCACTCAGAGACACAGAATAGAGAGAGTCAAGTTTAAAAGTTAAGAATTTTATTACTAACAATTTAAACTAGCCTGACTTTAAACTAAATGTATAGTGTAACTAAAAATGGATGAGACGGTGAATGGATGACGTGTGATGTAATCAGAACCAGCAAATCCGAAGAAGCGATTAGTTCTGACGGGAACTGAAGATGTTAATTTGAAATAAGCTTTGGTTAGTTTCAGAACCGCATGAGACCCCATCATGTTGTATCTACCTTTGCCTTCGGTGGAAGTCCTCTGTAGATCAGGAATATCGAGGTCCAGTGAACCCTCTCTGGAAACTGAGCTGGTAGAAGAAGCCGCGGTTCCGATCAGACCCGTCTCGAGTTACCTCTGGCACACGACATGTTATTGGCGTCTGTTCAGACCCAAGCCTGGGTCGGTGGAGCTTTTATTCTGAAAGGAGCTGTTGTTGCCGCTGGTTGTTATAGTGACTGGATTTTTCAGCTTGTCGTTGGTTCTTTCGGTTAAAGAGTACAAGGTCAGGATTGGCCACTCCGTTGCTTGCTCTGGAACGCTTTGAACTGGCGTTAGAGCTGACGTGGCGTAGTTTTTTACCTCAGATGTTATGGTTTATTGTCGAATGAAAATGACCAAACACCGTCAGAAGCATGCCTCCGTCAGATCTGTAAGATTCTGATTGGATCAGTGAAAGGAATGTGTTATGTCCTTTTAACACTACGTGAAATGATTCCTGTTGGAATCCTTAAAATCACAGTACTTATTATTTCTGTAGGATCATAATAAAGTAATTAATATTTTGATTTCACAGGTCGGTCACATCTTATTATGTTGACAAACACTTTGATGGATTAGCTTTATTAAAATGGAGTTCTTTGATTAATTAAAAGAAAAGAGTTCATTCTTCGTTCTTCTGTCTTCATTGCTGGAACGTAAACAGTTTAGAAGCGAATGCATAACCTTGAGGCTGTTTCATGCACTCTGGCACTGCGTCAAAGGGACTGTGGAAAAGATTAAATAACCTTGGTGGAAATAGCTCCTTCATCACGTTACATTATGTAATCTTCGCTCATCATCTAGAATCTTCTGGTGCTGATCCATAACTGGCAACAGCCTTCAAACTCTGGGAACGGTAGTTAGAGTCACTTGTTTTGAAAATGGGCTGCAGTAACCAAACTTGACCACAGGATGTCATTCATACTTCATTCTTGGCCAAAAATCCAATCTCAATCTGAAAAGTTTAGATAATAATTTAGGACTGAAGCAGGTGAAGGAGGCGAAGGAGAATCTGTGTCACCGGTCATCAACCAGGGATCCGGTCTGAGGACATTTGTATTTATTATAAGGTGGGGCTGCTGATAATGCGACGTGTACAGCTTGTTCTTATCATTTCAGCCAAGGGAACCTTAGTCGAAAACATACGCTGTTAGAAGTGATCGAATCTTTGCAGCGTATTAAAAATGGCCATTCCTCTAAGATCGTTCTGACAGTAAATCAGTCCTAGAGGGAGCAGAAAAACTATTAGTCCTACTTTTTTTCTGTTAGTTTTGTTTTCAGGTCACTGACGAGACCTCCTGAACAAATTAGCCTCAGTTGAATTAGATTTGATGTCATTCATTTGCTAACAAATGGTAAATGGCCTGTATTCGATATAGCGCCTTCTAGAGTCTTGGAACCCTCCAAGGCGCTTTACAACACAATCAGCCATTCACCCATTCACAAACACATTTACACCCTGGTGGTGATGAGCTACACTGTAGCCACAGCTGCCCTGGGGCTCACTGACAGGGGCGAGTCTGCCGTACACCACCAGCAGGGGGGGGGGGGGGGGGGGGGGGGGGGGGGGGGGGGGGGGGGGGGGGGGGGGGGGGGGGGGGGGTACGTGTCCAGGACACAACGACAGTGACAGACTGAGCAAGGCTCGAACCTGCAACCTTTGGATTACGGGGTGGGCCCTTATCTCCTGTTCCACCATTGCCCCTAAGAAGATGAACTCAGCTTTACAAGAACTAAATACATGGGAATAATTTGTAATCCAGAGAAGAGCTTGAAGATTTTAGGTGATGGACAGTGAAAATGGTATAAAAACCATCAAGGGTGAAGTTTCTACAGCTGTTTTATGTTTAAGTCTTTGTTTTCTCAGTGGCCTACATCTGTATCAGCCCTCAGGCCTGAGTGAGCCCCTGCTGGTCAACACAACCGCTGCTTAGAACAAGCACATTCAAGCAGCTCCGCCTAAGGCCAGGGAAAATGGATATTGATCTGGAGCCATGACTAAATGGATTACATTACAGAGTAGTGTTGGTAGCAGGGCAGCAGAGATAGGAAGACGAGAGGGAGGAGGAGAGGAGGAACAAGAGATGGCAAGAGAGACAAAAAAAACTGGACGATGCACAGAGGGAGAACAGGGCTATTAGAAGTCTTGGAAAAACTTGTTTTTCCTAGCGGACTGATTCCTTTCTCACAGAGCCTTTTACTCCATACCCCCAACAAGCAGCCCTGTGGAATCATGCTTTCATGCCGTACTCCCAGCCTCCTCCTGGTTCATCGTGCAGTTATGAGCCAATTGGCTTCAGAGGAGTAGCTAGTCAGGAGGATTATCACCCTCTATTCAACCAAGGCTGTTGAGTGGTTAAGACTGCGAAGTGCGCACTGGGAGCAGACGAATACACACTATCCTGAATACAGAACCTGAATAATCCTGCAGAGTGTGTAAATCTGGCCGTCTGTCAGTCACAGTCAAACCTGTTTGATACTAACAGTTAATCAATCAGCAGAGCTTCTTAAGCCTCCCTCCTGCACTGCCTTGCTGATGGGTCCAGAGGTTGCAGAGAATTGCTTTCAGAGTGCCTCTCCTGTGAGCTCTGATATTCATGACATTAATGCATTCACTTGTGACAGGAATATCAAAGAGGTGAGCGTCAACTAAACCATAAAAATGAAAAACGGGAGAAAAACTTTGTTTGAGCCTCAGTAGAATTCTGGGTTGCACTTTCTACCCCCAAAGACTCAACGTAGTAAATACAAACTAATACAACAAGATTTTGGTCAAATAACCGATTACTTAAACATTTTCCACAAACCCCTGCAGAGCCAGCCTATTCATTACAGTTAAACATACCACAGCAGCAATGATTTCCTCAGATGTGATGAATAAAACCAATCATTTCAGATTGCCACATCTTCAGTTTGAGACTATAGTCAATGAAGCTGAAAAGGAAGTCAGCTCTTCTTCAAAGCTCTAACAAGGAAAGCAATTTCAGCTGAAGCCCTCAGGGCTGGATCAGGTCCTGCAGGAAGGATTTTATCTCTCAGCTGTTCTGGGAACAGCTCAGCATCCCGCAGAAGAAGCAGGAAACCGTCCCTGGACACAGTAACATCTGGACTGGTCTGAAACAAGACTTAATGTTAATGATTTCCCCTTTAAGATTGTACAATCTATTGATTTAATCTGCTTTTAAACAGATTTTATGCATCCTACTATTGTCTTATTTGCCTTTTGCTTAATCTTGTGAGTTTTAATTGGTCGTGTATCTTGAAATATATTGTGAAGGCCTGCTGGGAACGTCTGGCAGAGTCTCCTGTCAGAAGGAGCTTCAATTCCCACCTCCGACAGAACTTTCAAAACATTCCGGGGAAGGTGGGGGTCTCTGTCGTTGAGGCGACCGACCAGAGCTGTGGCCACAGGGTCGTCGGTGCCTGTCGTGGCGACAACCCCAGAACCTGCTGATGGACAATGGTTAGGGATGCTGTCAAGCTGAAGAAAGAGTCCTATTGGGTCTTTTTGGCCTGTGATACTCCAGAGGCAGCTGATAGGCGGAAAATGGCTCGGGTGGTCGCGGAGGCCAAACCCCGGGCGTGGGAGGAGTTTGGTGAGACTATAACACTCACCCCTCTAACTTTAGTCCAGGTGAGGGACTGCTATTTCACATATGAGGGTATTCTGAAAGAACAACCTCTGAACCCAACGTATTTAAATATAGGATCACCCTCTCTTGGCACCAAAGGGTTTCCATACAATCTTCCCTGCCAAATAAGACACAGAACACCAACCACTTCAGATCTCCCACGTATGGTTCTTTTGTTATTCAACTTGAATCACATGACATTCAAACATGGCTTTGGTGTATATCTCCCTGGAAATTAACCCCCTAAATGTCCATCTACAGCACCGCCATAATGCGCCATAATGCGTTTAGGAAGTCTCTGATTGGTGCGCAACACACCAACCCGAATGCAACCGAAGCAGTCCAGAGAATTAAAAGGGGGGAAAAAAATGCGGCAGCTAGCAAAAAATTGAAAATAAGTGGTATACCACAAAAATATATATAAAAAAAAGGTCGATCTCACCGGGTTCAGCAGTCAATGACCCAGTACATCCACCGATCTGGCTCCGCTGATCGGCGGTGAGGCAGGTGATCTGGAGTGGTTCCTCTCATTCAGCTGGAGAGCGCAGATATCCAGGCACGATCCAGTGCGGGACCGTCGGGGGGTTTCTCTCTGGCTTAAACCCCTAATCTTATTTATTATTATTAATCTTCTTTTTTAACAGTCACCCATAGACCTACTGAGTTTTCCACTCAGTTACGTGGTAGACCTTTAGTTGGATAACTAATCAGGCTGCAGCAGATTCACACTGACACCTGCACCACACCCATCCGTGCTCAGTTTTTTTTTCTTCTACCTCCACACCTGACGCAGCCCTCTCTTAATAGTGGGTGTGGTAAACAACACAAATACACTGATGAATACATGAACAACCCTGATTCACCCAATCACATACAGTGGAAAAGAAAATCACAGTGGCACAGTTTTACAATTATACTCTGGAGGGGGCATGGGAGTTTGCCCAACCAATCCACATGTGTTTTGTGGATTTGGAGAAGGCTTATGACCGTGTCCCCAGGGGCACCCTGTGGGGGACGCTCCAGGAGTATGGGGTGGGTGGCTTTCTGTTAAGGGCCATTCAGTCCCTTTACCAGAGGAGCGTGAGTTTGGTCCGCATAGCCGGTAGTAAGTCGGACCTGTTCCCAGTGAGGGTTGGACTCCGCCAGGGCTGCCCTTTGTCACCGGTTCTGTTCATTACTTTTATGGACAGAATTTCTAGACGCAGCCGTGGTGTGGAGTGTGTCGAGTTTGGTGGCAGGAGAATCTCGTCTCTGCTTTTTGCGGATGATGTGGTCCTCCTAGCTTCATCCAGCTCTGACCTTCAGCTCTTGCTGGGTAGGTTCGCGGCCGAGTGTGAAGCGGCTGGGATGAGGATCAGCACCTCCAAATCTGAGACCATGGTTCTCGACCGGGAAAGGGTGGCTTGCCAACTCCGGGTCGGGGGAGAGGTCCTACCTCAAGTGGAGGAGTTTAAGTATCTCGGGGTCTTGTTCACGAGTGAGGGTAGGAGGGATCGGGAGATCGACAGGCGGATTGGTTCGGCGTCTGCAGTGATGCGGACGCTGAGCCGATCTGTCGTGGGGAAGAGGGAGCTGAGCCAGAAAGCCAGGCTCTCGATTTACCGGTCGATCTACGTCCCAATCCTCACCTATGGTCATGAGCTTTGGGTAATGACCGAAAGAACGAGATCGCGGATACAAGCGGCCGAAATGAGTTTCCTCCGTAGGATGGCTGGGCTCAGCCTTAGAGATAGGGTGAGGAGCTCGGACATTCGGGAGGGACTCGGAGTAGAACTGCTGCTCCTCCGGATCGAAAGGAGCCAGTTGAGGTGGTTTGGGCATCTGGTCAGGATGCCTCCTGGACGCCTCCCCGGGGAGGTGTTTCGGGCATGTCCTGCCGGCAGAAGGCCCCCGGGTCGACCCAGGACACGTTGGAGAGGTTACATCTCCAATCTGGTCCGGGAACGCCTTGGGGTCCTGCCGGAGGAGCTGGTGGACAAGGCCGGGGAGAGGATGGCCTGGAGCTCCCTAGTTGGGATGCTGCCCCCGCGACCCGGACCCGGATAAGCGGAGGAAGACGACGACGACGACGACTCTGGCAATTGTTTAGACCATTTTCTCACATCCTCTGTGCAACTATTAAATATTTTCTTTTATTTTAACACTGCTCTAATG
>SSNQ01000374.1:127738-142562 GCA_006942095.1 Nothobranchius kuhntae | reverse complement strand
CGCCAACATCCCTACCAATGTGGGAGACACCAGCAACTACACAGGAACTGAGCTAGGACTTCAAAGAAAACTGAAGAACGCGATTCAGAGTTGTTAAACAGCACACAATGTGTGTGTGTGTCGGCTGGGTAATCTGAGCATGCCACCTCCACGGTCAGAACGTCCAGCCCCTTACCTGTAGCGCTCGCCGGCCGCACCCCCCTCCCCTTTCACACAGGGGAAAATAGCGACAGCCAGCTAGCCCTATCAGAGCCGGCAGCGGCGGTCCAAACGGCGCCGGTCACACCACCCGCTCTCGTAACAATTGACAGATAACCGAGTCAATCCACCGCCCCAGAGGGCTCCTTTGGGCGCTCCGACCACCCGGTTTCGGGAAGGATGACGCCAAGTAATAAATGTACTCACCTCTAGACCGACAAGATCCGAATCACGGACTTATGGAGCGATTGACCAGCGAAGCACGCCAAGTCAACAGAGAGAAGATCAAAGAGACCCGAACGTAGCTATCTGCACGTAATTTATAGACTCTCCACCAGGTGCGCTACGAGTCACGTGCGTGACTTTGTTTACATTAGTACTCGGCCTGCGCAGAGTGCAAGGAGATACTGCCACTGGCAGTCAGGAGGGAACAAAACAGAACGTCCCATTACTGCACAGAAGCAACACAATTTTTTCTTTTGCCTTGAAAACTATTTAATAAATAACTGCAACCACGTTGTAAAATATAAACAAACGTAAAGCTCTGCACGACACAGGCAGGAAATATATTTTATTTATTCAAATTAACCCTTTGATGCATAATGGTCACTACAGTGAACAGGTACTCAAAATTGTTATTTCTTTATTTTTGCTATTAAGCACAGCTGATGAAGACTTTATCGCATGTGAGCCCCTCCATTTGGACTTCAGTATGTAAAGCCACCATATTTCATGTTCAGAATGCACACTGTCCACTGAGATGGACATGTAATAAATCATTTGTAAATTAACAAAATGTTACAAAAATATATTTGTTGAAATTTGTTTCATTCCCACCTATAGATGAATGAAAAAAATTGTTTAAAAAAATCATGATCTCATAATTCATGCATCAGAGGGTTAAAATACTTGAGATACGTCGTAATCTTGTTAGGAACTCCATATAACGATTTTTTTAGGAAGAGCAAAAATGCTGTTACTCAAAATTAAATTAATAAAATGGGGTTGGTAAAAATATACATTAGCAATGTGATGCTTAAGTGCTCATGTAAACTGACAGACGTTTACACAAAGGTTTGTTTCAGCAATTAGACGGATCCCACAGCAAGTAACATCAACGTATGTAAACACAAATGAAAGCTTTTACCATAAAACCACATCACTCTGTTATTTTTACAGGTTAGTTATAAGAGACTGGACTAATACAGAGTAAGTCAGATGACTGAGAAACAATAATGGCGATTAAAACTCACTTCGGCATGTTTCTCAGTAGACCCCGCCGAGAGCGCGATTCCTGTGTTCTCTTTAACTGTTCCGGTCAGATTTCAGTACAGCTGAAAAAGAGTTCCGGTAGACGCTAGTGAAGAGCCGCCCAGGTGTTCAGTGGGTGAATATGCGGAAAGTCTAGCTTTAAAAGCTCTAGTAAGCAGCTGATGCTGCTTAACCAGCTGGTACTGCATTTAGACTCAGTCTCTTTCTACCCCCTGATGGACAAGGGTCAAGCCTGGAAAAGCATAAAACACGATGGACAAGGGAACGCCACCAAAACGATATTTTATGTAGCTCCTCTCAAAATAAAAATCACGAGGCGCAAAAAAATTTTAATAAATAAAAAAAGGGAAAAAGAAAATTAATAAGAGGTCCATTCATAGCTACTGGCACAGACCAATATCTGCATCTTTGATGCACGTCACCCACTAGAACGCAAACTTATCAGAATGTTCACCATTTCTTTCTAGCAACACACACACACACACACACACACACACACACACACACACACACACACACACACACACACACACACACACACACACACACACACACACACACACACACACACACACACATTCGCTGGTTGTCCTGAGCTGAGGATGGGAATTCGTGATTTTGAGTGATAAACCAATGAAAATGTGTCTACAAATAGCAACAGATGACGTCAGAAATGACGCAGGCGGCGTTGCAACGTCAAACATCGTCCCCTGTTCGTGCCATGCGCACTGGCGGTTGTTGTTGTTGTCAATGGTTGTTATGGCTGGACTAGGCCTCGGACTCTACTGACAGAGGACCAACGCACCACCCCGTCTCCGCCACGGGACAACCGCCACCCATGGAGGGCACGGACATGGACGTGGACGCGGAGCTCATGCAGAAGTTCAGCTGCATGGGAACCACGGACAAGGACGTGCTCATATCTGAGTTTCAGAGGCTGCTGGGTTTCCAGTTGAACCCTGCCGGCTGCGCCTTCTTCCTGGATATGACCAATTGGTGAGCGCGCGGATGGGAGGGCCTACTATCCAGCATCAACATGACGCTAACATAGCTCTGGTGTAGACAGGAGGCATTTGCTGATAGGAAAATAAAACATGGAGGTTGTCACGATGCGGGGTTTATAATGATTAAATACGGTATGGGCCATTTAACAGTCCGTTACGGAAGTGGCTGTTAACTCTTAAGGGGCGAATAGAGCGGAAGTGAAATGGTAAAGTTTGACTGAGAGTCTCTCTGCTATAAAACAACAAAGAAGGTGGTCCAAGAAGCTAACGGAAGCTAATGTTGACAGAACGGTGGGTTAATATATATAGTAAGTCGCTGCCGCGTTACATAATTATGTGAGGAGCTAGTTAAAGTGAGCTCCATGTTAGCGCCAGTACTGTATGGAAAGCCAATATAACACATAATTAACTAAGTATAAGCAGCAATGAATGGTACTGCTCTGTTCAAACGAGGATTTCAGATATTCAGAGAAGTAATTTCAATTTTGTTTTGAGATTTGAGTTCCAGACACACAAGTAAATTACTCCTTTTAAAAAGTATTTCAATCCTTTTAGTTTCATTTTTGAAATATCAGCAGTTGAAACATTTCGGCACCACTGTTGTAGCAACTGAACGTGCTATTTCCATATAAAAGAAACACCCAAGTGGGAAGACAAGTTAATCATCCAGCTTCCCTTTTCATACACCTCAAGTCATGTAATGCAACATGACTTGTTTGAAAGCTCAGAATCTGTCTGATTACTGTCCAATCACATAAGAAATGGCTGTTATGGACTTTGCTTTAACAGGTTATGGAAGCCATGACTGTAGAACTACACTTAACAAATTGTAACAAGGCATCTGAAAAAAGAGGAAAGAGCTGTAGTCTCTTCTCCAACTAGGCAGTCAAGTGGTTTTGATAGCTGGATGTGGAAATAACTTATAGGTATGTTTTTCTTTCAGTTCAAGCAAGTTGCCTTTTGAGAAAACCCACTTCAAAGGTCCCACCCCTCATGCCACAACTCCAGAGTACAGGAACGAGTAGTAATTGTTTCTGAGGGTTCCATTTTATGTTTTCTACCCACTGTTGGCCCAATTGTTGTTGTATTTCTAACAAAACGCACCTCTGTAGTTATATAAAAATTGACTATGCTAGCTAATATAGTGTGATGTTTTTATGGTGGAAAAAATATGCAGTTTTTCAACTTTCTTGGTTTTTGTTAAGTTCGAAATCACAGCATCTCAGTGCCACTGCCAATCTGGAGAAATCCCCACAAACAGCAGGCCAAAACCTCCAGAACCCACCTCAAATCTCCTCTCACCTGCTCTCCCCATCTCACGCTCTAAACAGAACATGTAAACGACAATTTAAATGGAATTTGCAAACAATAAACCAAACAGAACATTCCGTCCATGGCGCTAGGCAGCTCGGCTCGGGCTTCACTTCCTGTTTAAGCGCTAAAAGCCAAGAATGTGGGTCTTACGCGCAGAGGGGGGGAGACACGCCAGAGGGAAGTTCTACAGGTGGATAGCCGTTTAGAATGATGATTGGATTAGGTGATTAAAATTATGACTTTTTTTAACAAAGCATTTCATTATTGGTTGACATTGGAATGTGATGATCATTTCAAGCAAAATGGACAAGAATGCTCCAGAAAGAAGAAGAAAATATCTTTTCTATAGCGCCTCTCAAGATAAAAATCACGAGGCGCTTCACAAAAACAAATAATGTAAAAATATAAAAAAAAGAGTTTAGAAAATGATAAAAAAATATATATATAAATATTTTAAATGAGCAAAAAATAGACAATTGTGATTAAAAAATGTAGAGAGAGAGCATATATAGGAAAGACGGAAATTAGTGGATCCTGAGGAAGGTGGTTTAGGTAGGGAGAGCAGAACAAGGAGAGGGTGATGAAGGTCACACAAAAGCCAGCTTGAACAAGTGAGTCTTCAGCTGCTTTTAAAGAAGATCACTGAGTCCACTGATCTCAGACTAAGGGGGAGAGAGGTCCAGAGTCTGGGGGCCACAGCAGCAGATGATCTGTCACCTTTGGTCTTTAGCCTGGTGCGCTGCACAACCAGTAGGCTTTGGTCACTAGACCTCAGGGACCTGCTGAGGGTGTAGGGACTAAGAAGATCACCAATGTATAATGGTGCTTGTCCATGTAAGGCCCTATAGACCAGAACCAGGATCTTGAAATGAACCCTGAAGTTGACTGTCAGCCAATGAAGCTGGAGGAGAAGCGGGGTGATGTGGGTGTGTTTGGAGGACTTGGTCAGAAGCCGAGCACAGGCATTCTGAACCACCTGTAGATGGTTCAGGGAGGTTCTGCTCAGACACGTGAAAAGAGAGTTACAGCAGTCTAAGCGTGAGGAGATGAAGGTGTGGAGAACTGTCTCAAGTTCAGAGCGGGACAGAATGGGCAGAATGGGACTCAGCTTAGCAATGTCCCTGAGATAGAAGAAGGAAGAGCGAACAACAGAACTGACATGAGAATCCAGGGTGAGAGCTGGGTCAAAGGTCGTGCCAAGATTCCTGACAGAAGGTTTGGTGTGAGAAGCAAGCTGACCAAGAGAGTCTCTGACTTTGGGAACCAGCTTGTCTGGGGCACAGATGAGGATCTCAGACTTATCTTCATTCAGCTGTAGAAAGCTCCCAGCCATCCAGGTTTTAATAGAGTCTAAGCAGGTGTGTAACAGCTGCAGCTTAGACATCTCATGGGGCTTAAAGGAGATGTACAGTTGGATGTCATCTGCATAAAGATGGTAGGAGATTCCTTTGAAGGAGCTCAGGATGTGCTGAAGAGGAAACAGATAGAGGAGGAAGAGTAGAGGCCCCAGCACAGAACCTTGTGGGACACCATGGGTAAGGGAGGTGGTGGAGGACCTAAACTTGTAGACAGCCACAGAGAAGGAACACTTAGAGAGATAAGAGGAGAACCACTCCAGAGCAGTTCCTGATAGGCCTACCCAGTCTCTCAGCCTCTCCAGAGCAGGTGATGGTCAACAGTGTCAAAGGCTGCAGTCAGATCCAGCAAAACCAGAACAGAACAGTCCCCTGCATCACTGTGAGTCAGACAAACAATCAACTGATTATGAGGACTTGGATATGATGACTGTAAAAGCTATAATAGAATCTGTTATTGATCCGTTTACTTATATCTGTAATCTGTCACTTTCAACAGGAATTTTCCCGGACACAATGAAAATTGCTAAGGTGGTTCCATTGTTTAAGGGTGGGGATAAACACAATTTCTCCAATTACAGGCCAGTGTCACTGCTTCCACAGTTTTCCAAAATAATAGAAAAAGTATTTGTATCAAGGTTGGATACATTCATTGAAGAAAATAATATATTAAATAATGAACAGTATGGTTTTAGGACCAAACATTCAACTGCAATGGCAATAATGGAACTAATAGACAAAATATCTACAGCAATAGACAATAAAAACTACTTCATCAGTATATTTGTTGACTTGAAGAAAGCTTTTGATGTTATCGATCACTCGAGGTTACTTCAGAAATTACATCAGTTTGGAATAAGTGGTGTGGCGCATCAATGGGTTAGAAGTTATTTAAAGAATAGAAAACAATTTGCCAACTAAACAACACTAAATCAGAACTGCGGGAGATTAATTATGGTGTGCCACAAGGGTTGGTCCTTGGACATAAACTGTTCATACTATTTATTAATGATCTTACTCGGTACTGTTTTATTTGCTGATTACACAGCATTGTTCTATTCAGGGTCAGATATTAATGAAGTAACTAGAGTGATAAATGACAAACTGATAAAAGTTAACAACTGGTTTGACAAACAGACTTTCACTGAATCTTAATAAAACAAATTTTATATTGTTTAATAACAGAGACACAAAGATATAACAATAAAAATAAATGGAATGGACATTCAAAGGGTGAAAGAAACGAAATTTTTAGGAGTCATGTTTGATGAAGCTATCACCTGGAAGTCACACATCTGTTATATCGGAGATAAAATTGCCAAAGCCATTGCAGTACTACATAAAGTTAAGTTTTTTACTGAATAGTTCTGGATTGCTGACATTGTATAACTCACTAATTGTTCCATACTTGAATTACTGTGTAGAAAAATGGGGATCCACGTGTAAAACTCATACACAACCACTGTTTATTCTACAGAAAAGAGCATTGAGAATCATTAATAACAATCACTATAGAGATCCATCCAATCCGTTATTCATCAAATATAAACTACTGAAATTTTATGTTCTAGTGAATGTGAAAATATTGCAATGTATAAAGCTAAAACCAATACAGAAAATGTTTGAAAAAAGAGTCAGTAATTATTTCTTAAAAGGAACTGAAGTATTTAAAAAAACGACATTTAGAACCAGAATGAAGGAAATGTCCATCTCTGTAAATGGCATGAGAATACGGAACAACCTTAGCAAAGACATAAAAGAATCAAAGTCACTAAATATATTTTAAAAATGTGTCAAATCAAGTGTATTACAGAACTACAATAACCTAAATTCAGTTGGTGTCTGATTAGGTCTGTAAGTTACAAGAATATAAAATGAATCTGTTTTGTTTTGTTGTTTATTGAGAATTGTATGGAAGCATTATTAAAAAGTTTGGTTTGTAAATAGGGGCAGATAATATAAGATATTTCTTCCTTCTGCCCCTTTTCATTCAAATAGTTTGGTGTTCATGCTTATGTATGTTTTTTTTTGTGTGTGTATGCATATATATATATATATATTTTTTTTAACACTTTGAATGAAACAAAAAAAGAGAAAAAAAAAGTAATTAGAGACCCTAAGAAGAGCATCTCCCTAAGAAGAGCATCTCCTACTGCTCCTCTCATGGAGTCTGCATATAAGGAACATTTTCTTGTGTGAGTCAGATGTTAAAACTCCCATCAAGTCAAGTTGATGCCATTTTGAAAGTGAATCATCATGAAAGCAAAGTCCTTGGAACAAACTGCCTGACCTGTCTGTGTTTAGTCATGTTTCATCATCACTAGTGGAATATTCATTGCTAGTGTTTGAATGGTGTTGACCCTTGATAACAGTTTTTGTTTGTTTTGTGATGGAACAGGAATCTACAGGCTGCTATTGGTGCATATTATGACTTTGAAAGTCCCAACATCAGCACGCCATCTATGTCGTTTGTTGAAGATGTGACGATCGGGGAAGGAGAGTCTGTCCCTCCAGATACACTGTTCACAAAAACATGGCGAATACAAAACACAGGTACTTCTGGACAGACCAGCATGAGTAAACTTTCTGTTTTCTTATGGTACAGATGTTTTTTTTTAGCGATGTTTGATATTGTCGGTGTACCATTAAAGGTGCATTATGTAGAATTTATGAAAAAATGACATCTTGTGGTAAAATGTGGTTACTGCAACCACTTTAAACAACTCTGGAGCTTTTTACCAGCTGTCCTCAAATTACAATTGTCGGCGCTGCAGCATTAGCTTGCAGGAGACACGACAACCCCACGCTCACTGATGGTAAACCGTGACATCCCTCCTTTCTTTGGTTTGCAAGGAGAAAAAACGACAATCCTCGCAGCCAGCTGGATATGAAATATGTTTCAGTATAACCTTCCTTCCAAAATTACTCATTTGGGGTTTTCTCACTAGTTTTTACATATCGCCCCTTTAATACAGCATAAAAACTTTAATATTAATATTGATTTTCACTTTTGTAATGACAACATTTTACATACCATACATCAAAATCTTCAGTTACTTCTACTCTCTCTCTCTCTCTCTCTCATAATGTCAAGTTAAGACAGATCTGAGGTAAAGTTTTTGAGATATTTCAGTTTATGTGACACGACTTCCGTAGAAACTTGTCCTGTACAGTGAACGTACACTGTCTTCACAGCACATAGCTACGTGTAGCTCGCCAGCTAACAAACGACTAAAACAAAACAACAATCTTCACCTAAGGCTTGTTTTTCTTAAGATCTTTATAAATGTTTTATCACCATAGCTGTAATATAGAGAAAAATAAAATATACATTACTAACAAACGTCTTAGCATCACACTTAGGGAGTATGAGATTCAGCTGCTGCTGGAGACAAAATAAACATAGCACTTTTCCTGTTACTAACTTAAGTTGAAGTAGTTGTCATTTGGCACGGAAAATTTTTACCATTTAAGCATCCATGATGGAAGAAAAGTGATGTTAGGTTACTAAAATGTTTTTATGAGAGGGGGGACACTGTATGTATGTATGCATGTATATATATATATATATATATATATATATATATATATATATATATATATATATATTGTGTTCGAGTAAGACCTTACCAATGGAAAGCCTTAAGAGTCAAACATCACATAAGTACTTCATCAAATTGTTTCACCTCCAGCAAAATGGCACATCGGACATTGTTTAATCGCTGAGTGAAGAGGTAAATGTATAAAACAACAACTTTTATGAATGGCAAAAGTTTCGTAACCATTTCAGTCAATGCGTTTTGTCCTCGCGGGCTCCTTTAGAAGGAAGGAAATATGTCATCACCCAGAGACATGTATTTTAGACCCCATTTTTATGGTTACATTGTTACAAAGCCACTAATATTTTGCAACACCTGGGCATCATATAATACATTTTCAACATAATGTATATTTCCAGAGATTAATGGTAAAAACTATACATTGTCACTTTAAGAGTCAGCAATGTACTAACGTGGTTGTGATTGCTTCTGTAATCTATGTAAATTGTAGGTGCAGAGTCATGGCCACCAGGCGTTTGTCTCAAGTATATTGGCGGGGATCAGTTTGGGCATGTGAATGCAGTGATGGTGAAGTCACTAGATCCACAGGAAATCTCAGATGTGAGCGTGCAAATGCGAAGTCCCACAAGTCCAGGCATGTATCAGGGACAGTGGAGAATGTGCACAGCCACTGGGTTATTCTATGGAGGTAGGAAGTTACAGCTTTTTGCTATTCAGGGCCAACATTACTCTGCTGTCATATGCCGTAATCCTGTTATTGTTCCTGTTTGATTTGTTCACAGATGTCATCTGGGTAATTCTTAGTGTAGAAGTTGGAGGTCTGCTTGGCGTCACACAGCAGCTTTCTTCCTTCGAGACAGAATTCAACACACAGCCCCAGCGCAGTGTACAGGAAGACTTCAACCCCTTCGCTTCGCCACAGAAGAACAAACACGATGCCTCTGATGGCAGCTTCAAAGATCCTGGTGAAGCCTGGGAACACACGCAGGAGTCAATCCCGCAAGATCAGAATGGACTCTCTCATAATGCTGTACATAGAGCCTCAAATGGTCTCCAAACCAATTTTTCCATGGTGACTTATGGCCAGGTATGTATTTGGAAACAAAATAATTTTTGTAGTTTCTTATGAAGTGCATTTACCAGGTCAAGTAAATCCACTTAATAAATTGTTCCCACTTGCAGTGTCTGTTAGACACAAATGAAATGATGACTTATTGAGAAAACATGCAATGCTTAAACTAACGGCTCATACAGAAGCACTCATCAATTTCAATAGAAAATGACTACAATTTTACTCTGAAGTTACAATTTTACTCTGAAGTTCGTAGCTTCGCTCTTCTAGTCACATCTATGCATTGATCTGGCCCCGGTTGGAAAACACTACACCGTAGCTATGAGTAGTAAATTATTTCTGAAGGATTTGAATGTTTTTCGATGGATCCTGAGCTGACAGGTGCCACTCTAAGCTGCAGATCTGTGTACTGTTACAGATATTTAAAATCATCTTACACCCAAACATTATGTAACATAACAATATGGTCATTTTTCTGAAATGATTAAATGTTTTTGGAACTACACACACAGCAGTTTTAGAAGAAGAAACAATGTTTCCTCTCAAGATGAATCACGACAAAAATGTTTAAACAAATCAGCGAATTCCACATAATATTAATTAATGGCGGGGTCTTCTTGTAGACGAAAAAGAAGAAACCATCTTTTATATAACACCTCTCAAGATAAAAATCACGAGCCGCTTCACAAGAACAAAAATAAAAAATAACAAGAAAAAAGGATTTAAAAAATATCATAAAATTGCACTGAAGCTCACTCGAATCATTTGGACGTAGAGTTGTCTCTGGCATCATGTGCACAGAAAGAAATTTTCAGATAAAATACTTGCTAGATTTGCTGTCTGAATGTGGTTTTCTGAGAAGTTGAGTAGAAACAAAAATCAGGATTGTTTTAAGGAACACAGTGTTGCATAGAGCATAAAGTCCAACTGTCTGACTTCTGTTTATTTAGTTGAGTGGTTCTGAATTGTTTTCCTGAAGTTACTCGGGTTTAGGATAGAAGTTTAAAGATAAAACACACGATTGCTTTGATAATTACTACAAATTCTACTCCGAATTTGGCATCAGTGTGATTCTAGATCCTGCGTCCGCCTGAGAAAATGTGGCATTGACATTAGCTATTGTTAATCAGAGGTCTTATTTAAAGGTGTGGTTCACTCATTTAATCAATGCATTTGCAGTGGAATGCTTTGTAAGTCACACGTTGGGGAAACAAAGCTCTGGTGCACCAGTTTCAGGAACTAGAAGTGAGCCACATTAGAGTCGAGCTTCAAATGGCAGGGGTTGGGGTCTTATTTCCTGATATTTGGATATCTCGCCCTAGATTGGATAACAGAAACGCAGCTCTACAACTGACTGATTGTTCTGCAACATGTATGTTTTATCTCCACAAATAACACAAACATGGAGGAGTTGAGCTGTGTGGTGGAGATGCTAATGCTAATGGTTAGCTTCCCCTAGCTGAAACTTTCTCTGCTGTTTGCTTAATGCTAAATCAACAACAGCCTTCCCTGTCGTGAGTCAAGATGGGCGAGTCCACAAATATTAGTGACAGTGTGACGTAGATCTGTCAGGATTTTCTAACCCTAAAGTTTCACCGTCTATTTTCTATCAGAAGCTAATGCAGGAGATAGGTGTAGGAGACTATTTTCATGTTCAGCCTGCATGGAAAACTCAGAGTGATGGATTATAATCAGAAATAATAATTAAAACTTAGGACTGCACAATATATCGTAAATATATTGTTATCGTGTTATCAGCATGCACAATTTGCATATCGCAAAGAACAGATAAATATCGTAATGAACGGTCAGCTCAAATGTTTGCTACACATGATGCAGTCTGTCAGTCAAACGGAAGCATGATGTTTTTTTAACAAATCAAATAGAGCTCTTCACCCATTTGGCCAAATAGGTGGGTTCTCATAGGTTAGATGCCCACCTCCGGTACTTAATTTTGATGGTTAGCAAACACCTGAGTTAGCTTTGTTCTGCTCTTTTTGCTGATTCTGCTTTTCCCGGGATCCACTGATTGTCTTTTCTTGTTCATTTTCTTTTTCTCTTTCCTCACATTTTTGCTTTTCTCATTTTTATGAATTTTTTATTTCTTTGTTTTAACTATTTTTGTTCCTTTTTATTTATCGCAAGTAATATTGTCATCGCAATATTAATCACTGTTATCGAATATCACAGGTTTTCCTAATATCGTGCAGCCCTATTAAAAATGTTTTTTTCATTGTTCCACAATCAACTTTGACTTTAGTTTCATTCAGTTCCAAGTTTCTCATTTATTTATTCATTTTTTTAAAGAAAAAAATTGTACTTCCATCATTTATCCCCTCAGTTTTGATCCCAGTTTTAACTCACACACCCCTCTGAACTGTTGAAAATGTTAGTCTGTCTGAATGTAAATTAGAGATGAAATCAAAAGGACAATGATCAGGTGGTTTCCTGTTAGAACTGCAAGCTTTGTTTCTCACCTGAGATCAAAGTGCACCTCACTGTTGTGGTCACCACTTCAATTCCAGTTTTGTTTTTAATTGAAATAGAACATTTCACGCTGTAAACTAACACATTTCCTCTTGTTTTTCAGGGTATTCATGGTCCCTATCCGTTTGGACAGAGCTAGAATAACAATGAGCACCCCCCACCCTATTCCCGGCATCCTGGGAGTCCTTAAAAGGCAGAGGAGCTGGACGGGGGAGAACCAGTTGTTTTATATTGACTCATGACAACACTCTCCTCAAGCCCCCTCATGGAGCTTTTCACAGAAACTCGGTCAGCAGAACGATGATGGATCACACGTGCCACAGAGCCTGACATGGGTTCACATGTGTGAATGCTTCGTTTAAGAGTGCTGCGAAGCTTTAAAGACAGGAACACGTGACTATTTTTATTTCCACCAAACAACACACCTGGTTAAAGAAAAAAATCACCCATGGTTACCTACATAGGGTTTGGGATTCTCTCTCATGTGCTGGGGTTACTACCCTCCACTACCTGAACATGAACATGGTGGTCTTTTGAACACCAAGCCAAGCTAGGGTAGATTCAGACAGTTGTGTGGAAAAGTCTTTTAGAATGTTGGAGTCCATCTCAGAGACATCCTAACTCTTCGGTCCCATTCGCTGTTGTTCCTAAAGAGGATAAAAATCATAAGAGCTTCTCATTTATTAGAAACGTAACTAAAGGTTGTGGCGATTGTTTGGACAGATTTCTTTTATTTTAGGCATTTCATCTGTCTCCCAAAAGGTATTTGGACAAAAATGAAGAAGAAAGTTGATGTTTCAAATTTAAAATATCACACTATAATAGTTAAAATCATCATATTCTTCTGTTTGGACCTTAAAGTTGTCACACTAAGTGTTCATACTTAAATGTGCTTAATTTTTTTTTTAGCCCAACCCGTGAACTCTGATTGGATTACGTCATTTGTTAGCTTTAGTGTGAAAACATTTGTTTTTAAAAGATGCGTTCACAAAGATTGTATATATTGGATGTTTTTGGTTTTACTTATAATAGAATATTTGCCTTTTTAGGGGAAAATATCAACAAATAACTGAAAAGCCAAACACTAAAACCTATTTGCATTACACTCAAAGTATTCTGTCATTCTGTTTCACAAGAATCTGAAAAGGTCTTTGTGTCTGCGGTTTACGGGAAATTATTTGGGACGTCTTTGGGAAGAGATACTGGTCGATTCTTGTGTAGGAACCCCGTTTCTCCCAAAGATGAAATGTGCCGGCAGTCGCCCTGATTCGGATGGCACGGGAGCGGGCGGGACCAGGCCCGTTTTTAGGGCCTCGATTGGTTCATGCAGCACGAGACCCGCTGCATTTTTAAGGTTTTCACTTTGAAGTAAACGCTGAAAAGGACGCGAATGCGTTAGAGAAAGGAATGTGGTTGAAAAAGCCATTAAATCTATTTTGCCTGATGAGTGACTAAAATAAAAAAGATGTGTGTTAGAGTGCGCATGAATTTTTGTTGTGTTTTTTTCCTCAGACTTAACTGAAATAAACAAGTGTATGCTACTTGGGTAAAGGATGACTGGACACACACCGTTACTAAGAGAGCTTTAACAGTTGCGTACCTCAGAAGTATTTTTTTCATCAACTCTGCATCATTTGGGTGAAGTGATGTAACGAGCACCCTTATCTTATTTATTTGCCGTCTATTTTTGTGCACTGCAGATTCAACGTGTCCCCTTTTACTACCAGTAGGTGGTGCTAAAAATCAGAGAAGACGACATTGTTCTGAGTATGAGTTGGAGTGTGAGTCTGGTATATCTTCTGAACATGAGAATTAATGAGTTGCATCAGCTTTGTTTGTACTTTTCTGTTAATGGCTATTTGCACTATGATGTCAACACTTTTGGAAAGAAAAAGACTATTTTGTTGGGCTTTTTGTGGATTGTGACACCAGCATTTTCACCCTGAAAAATGTCCGTGGGCTTAGTTTGTTTGTTGCTCTGTTTTCCCAACATGAACTTTTCACACATCCGATTGGTTGCTGCAGAAATGTCAGATGTTAAATACGAAGATGACTTTACCTTTTGTTTTCACTGCCTGAATGAGCTCATCTTCAGCTCTGGGGTGTCTTTTTTTGTCTGGATGTGTTCATGTATTTTTGGTTTAAAATAAAAACAGAAAACATTATTGCCAGAACTCCACAATACTTTTTTATGAAGAAATGTTCAAACTGACTTCAAACTTATTCATTCTCATTTTTATCCAATGCATTTACACACATCTGTGAATGAAACCAGCTTTATTGCCAGTTCACATCCCAAACAGTACGCACTAAACTCTATGGCCTCTTTAGTCACGTTTACTGTGTGTGTGTGTGTGTGTGTGTGTGTGGTTCTTCCTGGATTTGCTGGTCGTGTGTGAGAGAGATGAATATTACAGAAGTTTGAAAGTTGCTGGATTTGTTTTCTACTTTTAGTTTGTGGCTGTGTGGACTTGGGACGAGTGGCATGGTGAGTGGATAGGATGAATGTTTCCTTAGTCCTAAAATAGAACATTTATCTGAAGAAGAAAATGTCAAAGTTTT
>SSNQ01000374.1:89295-127693 GCA_006942095.1 Nothobranchius kuhntae | reverse complement strand
TTTTCTGTATCTATTATTTAGCATTTTTATGAATAAATTGACACCGACTAGAAAATGACTGAGTTGTCTTTTTTTTAAAAGGGGTCTTGGATGATTTATATCCTCCTCCACTTAACTGAGACAAGATGGTTCAGGCTGAACTGGGAACAGCAGGTGCGTGTCCACACCACAGCCCAGGGGGCCATCTGCAACCCTTTGAGTGAGTTTGTGTTGCTCTCAATTGCATTTCCAGAATGATGAAGGTTGTCTCCTGTAGGTTGTTGATGCGGCTTGAGACTTTCTAGCATTTATATGGTCAGATTTTTACTTGTATGCTTAGTTTGGGCCTGTTTGAGGAGTACAAATAAAAAAGTACCATGAAATATGTTTGTATGCTTTAAAGGTCTCAGTTACTCACCTTTTCAGAAAACATGGGAGTAGATGGTTTATGACAGGAGACCAGAGGTTCCATCACTGAAAAGGAATGTGATTATTGGTATTAAGTTATGTATGATTGAGTTAAAGACAAAATGTTTGTTTTTCGGTTATTTATTGATTGTGTTGGGGCATTCACAACAATCTATTTAAGAATAGAGTAAGAATGGCAATATTTAATGCCTGTGTTTGCTTAAATTATGAGTTAATCCTTAAAATATGATTTGAGAGTATGCACTCACCTCTTTGTGGTTTGTCTCCTTAGCAGGATGGGGCAGCAAAGGAAGATGCAAATCCAAAGTGCTGCTTAAAAGTTCTTGGAGCGTAGCATTTAGGAAGGATGAGGCTTAGAGAAGTTATGTAAAATTTGGTTTACTTGGTTGATTGACTTTAGATTTATTTAAGTTTAATGATTTGTATTTATGTAAATATTTACTGCTACCATTTTAATGTCTTTGGTGTTAGGTATAAGTAAATATCGTTTGGTTCTTGTTTTCTGATGACCCTTTTCTTGGTCTCTTCCAGTAATCACAGAGGTTATAAAGGCAGATTGGTTGTTTCTGGGTTGATGTGACATGGTGCTTCAATGAAGCAATCTCAACCTTACTCATTGTTTTCTCTCTGAACTGGAGCCTCCGCTGGTCAAAGACTGACATGGTTGAATGAAAAACAAAAGATGTACTGTACGAGTCAAACTTATAAATATTCACGCTACGCAAATGTCTTACCTCTGGTTGGATAATAGGAATGAAATCCCTCCACTGCCTCCATTCGCTCTTCTTTCTTGGATTAAAAAAATGCAACATTGATGTTTTATTTCCACAAATAACACAAGCCAGAATGAGCTGCTAATGCTAATGGCTAGCTTCTACTAGATGCAGTCTGCTCCCACCTGGCTGCAGAAAATTAGTGATGTGATGCTGATGAACGAATCAAATCGTTTGAACGAATTTTCAAAGTGAACGATGACAGCCGAGTCCTTGTAGATAACCATTCATTTTGTCTTCCAGTAGTGCCGCAAATCCCACCCCACGCGAGCCCTCATGGACATTGGCGAAATGCAACCCACCCCTCCTCTGAGTGCTGTCATTGGAGGGACATGTTGCTTTCTCTCCATCCTCACAGCTCCGCTTTGTTCAAAAGAGCCAGTTTAGTTATGGTGTCCTATACCAGCTGGTTGATCAAAGACATAAATCATATCAGGCCATCAGAAGGAGGAAATGCTGAAAGAACAAGATGCACGTGTTTCGTTGTTTTAAAAAAAGGACTTGAAATGGGATGTTTCAGACTTGGGACTTGCCCTCTCTGCTTTAGTGCAGCTCTTGTGCCAACTGTGAGTCAGGACATCAAAAATGGCCACCAGCAACATTTGGCTGCTATTCTTTCACCCAAAGTACTTGGGGAAGGACAAGGGATCATGAAGGAAGCGGGAAAGTTGACTGTTGTGGGGTAATTATTTCATCTTGTAAAGAGCTTTGAGTTGCTCTCAATGAATGAAAAGTGCTTTAGAAATAAACTCTTGATTGATTGATTGATTGATTGATTGATTGATTGATTGATTGATTGATTGATTGATTGATTCATTCATTCATTCATTCATTCATTGGTTGGTTGGTTGGTTGGTTGGTTGATTGTGTAGGATTTGGTAAATTGAGTGCTTTAAGAGCTCAATATATCACCTCTGCTTATGACCAATAAGCCGTGATACTCTATATAAATATAGAATATCAACCTGCTTGGTCTTTGGATGTTTAATCAGAAGATTCTAGGATTCTTTGTTTTATTCAGGGATTGTAAACACTTCGTTTTGATTCAAGGAAAGAGTCAGGTTTGTAAAAGTAAGAATTTATTGTCCAAACAATTAAAACATGGATGAATCTAGATGGAGGAGATGTGGTATATGGTACCTATGTGTGAATGCAATGTTATCAGAACTTCCCTATCTAGGAAAGCTGAGTTCTGAGTGAAAAAGAATTTGGTTTGCGTTAAGCTATGAAGTTGATTATCATCAAAAAGGCATCAGACGCAATCACACTGTGTTCTACCTCACTTTCTCGGAGACCCTCTTCACGGATCCGGAGGTCATCGAGGTTGGGTGAACAACATGCGAACGTGGAGTCACAGTCATTGGACTTTTAGAATCTCCCAACAACTCATCTATGCCACACACACCGGTGGCACCGCAGAAAAGGTGTGCCCGGACACAAGAAGTGTAGGCTACGTGTGAGCGAACACACGCGCAGATCCGGAACCAACCGGACATGCGGCGTGTCCTCATGGAACGCGACGACCAGAGGCGTATGTAACCTGACATGAGTGTCGTCAACCCAATTACCTACATTTACCACATCTTTTAGTCTATAGATTTAATCTGGAGACAGGATAGGTAAGTTGATGATGAAAGCTAGCTCTCTAGCATCTGCATTGACACTTAACGGGACAGCACTGCCCAACGAGAAAGCCAAGTGAGTCGGAAGGGCCATCGGGTCCTTCAATGTCACTCAAGCAATCGCAGACCGGACCATGGCCAGGGACACGAGGTATGGAGGGATCCTCCCCATGAGGAGGGTGTCAATCGAGGCGCTCACGTCCCGACCATATTCGGACATGCGAGTGGTCAGCATCTGTGCATGAGCATAATAAACATTCACAAAAGAGCACAATTTGTTCACAGCAGAAGTTGTTCTATGTAAAATGTCGCTATGAGTGTTGAGTACCTCCATAGTCTGTTGTCCAGGCATGCCCAGCTGTCTCAAAGCACGCCATTGCTGCCGTACCTGCTTACGCAGGGCTGGATATTCTCTGTTAAGCTCATCAACGTGTCGACGAACTGTGTTAATCTTGATCGAGTTGACTGAAGAGAATCCAAAATTTAAAAGAGAGCCAATTGTATTAGCTACTGAGAAAAATCCGTCCAGGAAACGCATCAGTCTAATGCTGGTACCTGAAAGATCATTGTTCAAAACCGTGAATTTAAGCGCCTTGAATAGTATGTGATAGGCATCAGCTTCTGAGTGCTGCATCAGGGTACTAGTCCAGCGGGCTCTAGTTTCCGAGAGGTTGCTGAAGGCATTCAACATTTTGTCAGTACACGCCATAGCGGCGTCAAATTTAACAAAAATCTTTTGTGTGAACAGGCAATAGTTAGTCATTAACAGACCTGGGTGGTCTCGGAGTGTGATACCCGAAGAGGGCCCAGGTTCATACAGACGCGTTAGAGGAGGCTGTGAATGAATCTCAGCTGCGGTCAACATCAGACAGATGCACGCAACTAGCAAAACATATTTTGTCAAACCCGGAAACAGAGACCAAGAATGTCTTAGACCAGGGATTCCCAAAGTGTGGTGCGCGCACCCCTGGGGGTGCGCAAGGTGAAAAGTGTAATGGCTGCGGAGCTCAGAGAAGTCTGTCAAAAGTCACCATTAGCGTAGAAACTCATTTGTGGGTGAGCCAAAGAAAAAGTAAGTGGGCACAATAAATGTAATTGAAAACAAGTATATTTTTGCGCGCGCGCGTGTCCTCCACATGTGTCCTAGCTTCATAATAACAATGCGCCGAGCTTCAGCACTCTGGCCTGCGCACGCCGATATGTTCCGTATTTGATCATTTTTAACGATGTTGGAGAAATTTGAAGGTGGTGAGTCATTCTGGCAGATTGTAATCAACACCCTGTCTCATGCAGGTGTTCTGACATTGTAAACCTCACACACAGGACATTGTGGATGTAACAAAATAACAAGAAATGATTCCCATTCAGGCTATTGACAGCGCGCTGAAGATCTGAAGTTCAGAGTGCGTCCGTCAGAGGTCAGACGCATTCCAGCAGAACCACGGCTCACCGGTGCACAAGTGAGCACATCTGGGCTGGGCAGAAGGAATTTTACAACATTGGTTTAAATAGCGCGAGACGCGGTGACTTGAGCAGCTGTGCCGCGTGCGCGCGCACACACATACACACAGATTCAATAAGCGCACACGCTGCTTTAACTCCGGCGCGCCGTCAGACTGAAGGCAGAAATGAACGCTGCCTCCACAGTGATAAAAACTCTTAAGAGGTTATTTTTCATTCAAGGTCAAATTAAGATATTAGCTTCTGGGATGAGTCAGGTCCGCTACAGCCAGTGACTCCTCATGTTACTGCAGCATTTGTTATTCCAGTCCGCGTGGCAGCGGATCACAGATTCAGCCACACCATAAAACAGCAATAAGTCGGTCTGAGGCAAAAGTGAACATCATGGCTATATCTTGTCCCCTATTGACATTTGATTACGCACAAGTATGATCAGCCCAGGTTTACGCAGAACAGAAGGAAGGAGAGCGCTCTGGCCGCACAGGTTAAACATTCCTACTTTAAGAAAACCGTTAAATTGCATTGTTTATGTGCTACCTGGGCACTCCAAATATTTATTTAAAATGAAATCAAAGGAAATTGTAATGGTATCGAATGTTTATTAATTACTATTTAAAAAATGAAAGTGATGGGGAAAAAGGTCGATCATATTTTTTTAACCCTGTCTGTGTAGCTTGACATCTGATATATATATATAGCCATGCCCTGATGTGGGGGCGGTGCGTCGACATGGTCGGGACATAGAAGGGGGTGCGCGGCTAAGTAAGTTTGGGAACCACTGTCTTAGACTGTAGACTGGCACAGGCACGGCCTTGCGAGGGTTCGGTGCAGGTGAGCGCTCTGAAGGGCCCTCGGTCGACGCGCAGGTGCAGTCAGAAAGATCAGGGTCAGCCAGTAGTGGTACAGGGTGCCATTCAACCCTCCCTCTGGTAGGTGAGTCACCAACCTCAGGGCTAGAGGTCACCAGTGCCAGCTGTAGTGGAGTAGGGTCAGTGATGTCATCAGCCCCCCCTTTGGCAGGTGGGGTCCCCACTGCAAGGTGCTGGGCTTCAGCTGGAGTCTCAACGCCACCATCAACACCCCCCCCCTCCCCCTTTAGCAGGTGGTGTTCCCACCGCAGGGTGCGTAGTCTCAGGTGGTGTGTTACTGCAACCACCAACTCCCCCTAGGGTAGGTGGTTTTTCCACCACAGGGTGAAGTGGTCCTGCTGCAGAGATGACACAGACATTGTGAATGTCACTGACCTTAGAAGTACTGGTCAGTCCGGTGCCGCTGTTGTAGTTAACAACACCTAAAGAGGGACTGAGGTCCTCAAGAGGCGCCACGGTTGAGTCAGCCGAGTTTGGAGTGTCCAATCACCGAATGAAATGACAGCCTTAAAGCATCGGAGCATGTCCTCCCCCAACAGGAAAGGAAAAGCTTCGACGTCAGCAACAAACAGTGGACGGCTGACGGACATTTCTCCCACTGAGAAGTTTAGGAACACCACAAGGTCATTTGGCCTGAAGGGTAAGGACGGATGTTCACGGCGCAGGGCGTGAGTTCTAAGACACTACCCTGTGCAGCTGCAGCCAAGCAGACAAGCTCCGAGAGAGAACTGGACATAATGGTGAAATCTGAACCAGAGTCCAAGATACCCTCACAGTAAAGCACCCCCTCCAGGGTCACCGGAATGTGAGGTTTCTCATTAGGACCATTACGGACAATATTGCAGAGAAACCTTAGTGGAAGTCTGACCAGTGAGCTAGGCTCACCGGGTTTGGTGGCAGGTGCTTTGGATGCTAGAGGACCAGCGCTGATGGCAGCGACCACACCAGACCTCGCCGAGGTCATAGGTGTCATCGGACGCGCCGTTGTGGCAGGCTTCACCTCTGCAGGAACTGCTTCAACGACCAAGTTACGTGCAGGTTCAGGAGGTGGAGGAGGGTCGGCCAAAGAGATGGACAGAACCGACTCATATACCGATGGATCTTTCAACAGGGCCCGAAGTGCAGAACTCGGTGCGGCGCGAGCCGTTCCAGAAGATTGGCTCCTAGAATCAGCTCTCGGTCTTGGGTCAGGACTGTAGTCTCTGCAACCACGACGCGTGAATACCGGTTAGAGGGAGATTGGCGCTCGCCTGAGCAAGACGACTCTCTCCTAGAGGAGTATGATGAACCCCCCTTTTCCCTAAAAGAAACACAATGTTTGTCACGACCAAGTCGTGGTGACTTAGGGTCCCCCCACCAGCCGGTGGGGGGCTCCGAGCTCTGGCAAAACTCTGAGACCTGTTAGTAGGAAAGCCTCGTGGCTTGGAGTTGACTTCTGGGCCCGTGATTTAGCACCGGGTCTTCGGTTATTTCCTTTACGAGTCCCTGATGTAGTCCCTTTGAGTCGCAGCGTGGAGGGATCTGGTGTCCTTAGACTTGCTTGACTTTTTACTTTTTCATCTTCCATCCACTTCTTACATTCTGAACCAAAGTATGCATCAAAGAGGCATAGGTAGAAGGCTTGTGGGTCTTCAGAATGACCTTGTTTAACTTCCAAAGCTAACTTTAAACCAGCTTCTTTAGCATCGTAAGTATATTCTCTTCGAATTGCAGCTTCCAGCTGGTCGTAATCATTTCCAATCGCATCTTGCTGGCGATCAATGAACGAACCCACGGCATCGGAGGTTAACCTTATCAGAAAGATCTTGTCCTCGAGAGTCACTCCAGGAGATCTCAGCCATGGTCACAGGTGAGTGTGGTTGGGCTGGCTGTAAAGCTGGCATGAACATCGCAGCAGCAGGTGGGTAATGTTGAGCTGCTGGTGGGTAATGTTGCTGAGCAGCAGGTAGGTATTGTTGAGCTGGTTGGAGAGCTGGTACCATTACCGCAGCAGCACCGGCAGGTGCAGCAGGTGGGTATAGTGGGGCTGGGGGCCCCAGTGGGTGTGGTTCAGTTGGCTGGAGAGCTGATCCAACCACACCAGCAGATGGGGCAATGGTGCTGGAGGAGCTGGGTGTGGTTCGGTCGCCTGGAGAGCCGGCAAAACCACACCAGCAGCGACGGCAGCGGGAGGAGCAGCAGATTGAGGAGCAAGTGGAACCGGGAGGGTTGAAGGGGTCCCCCTTCTTTCTCCAGTGAGCTCAGAAATCTGTGATTTTAAATTAGCAATTTCAATATCCCGCTCTCGTACGTCTTTCCTGGTTGCTAAGAGATCAATCTTCAGAGCATTTTTCTCATCCTCCAAAACAGCAACTTGACTTTCTGTTCTGAATTTCTTATCCAACAACACTGCATTCTCCTTTAGAGCTTTGTTCAGCTCCTTTCGGCAAGAGTCAACGTCAGAGGCGGAGCCGCTGGCTCCACCTCTATGCCTCTGCTCAGACAGCGTGCGCATGACGCATTGTGTAACCACGTGACTCTCAACTTCCTTATCCCACAGGTGAGCTAGAAGAACAGCAAACCGCCCCAGGTTCTCCGTGTGGGTTGCTGCTTTGACTTTCTCACCATCACCGGGCAAGGCAGCTGCGTGCTCCTGCAGCTTCTTTAATAGGTCACCTGGTGTAAGATACTAGAAGGACTCATCGTAGCCACAAGCATGCAGATTTGAAGAGCCTATTAACAGCAAAACAGAATCAATGATTCTTTTCCCCACAGTGGGGATGCCAAACTCTTTCTCATCAGACATATTTTTGTCAACAGTTTAAGTGTAATGTACCAGAAAGCACAAAAAGAGTGTAATGTACGAGAGGTGCCACGAGATGGCATGAGAGCACTAGGCAGTGCGGGAGGGGTAACGTGCGTCACTCCGTGACGTCACTCCATCACGACACTCCGTCACACATGGTGACGCCGGTCCAAAATGGTGGACAGGCCGGGTAGAGATCGCTTCTCACAATAAAAGTCAAAAATACACGCCCAAAAACTGCTAAAAACATGCGGGAGCTTGTTTTGTAGAGTATAGCGAGTTATGACAAAGACAAATGCTGCGTCGAACTGTTGACAGCTCCGTTGGATTTGTGTCCACGGGCGTTTTCGGGCCTTGCTAATATTTAGCTTACTAAGCTAACACGGCCTAGACCGTTTTGTGAGACATCTCTCGGCTTAATTCACTCGGGAATCAGCCCTTTGACTGGCGGCATACCGTGTCCAGGTTCTTGCGTTAATTTGTTGGCAATAGCGTTTAATTTGCGGTATGTACCTCGCTACGCTCTTCCGAATAGGGCTTAAGACTAGCTTTCTTGCTAACCAAGCTGCGGGGAAAAAGCACTTTTCTGGCTTGGTAACCAGCTTCAGGCGTCCCTGGCTAACTCCGATATAAGTACAGAATTAATGTCCGGTATTCTCGTCGGAAAAACATCCGGCATGCGGCGTTAGAATGATAATATTGCCAGTGTGATCAGGCTGGATTAGCAAGGGAGTAGCTAAGTGCTAAGTGGAGATCAGCATTTCCTGTCTCATGTGGCACAAGCTTCATCAACAGTGACACAATCACACAAACGTGACAGAATCACTCAAAGGACGTGACAAACTCACACACATAAATGCATTTACCTTTCAAAAGCAACAAACAGTTAATCTCTTGCAGTTAAACTGTAGCTTCTAATTGACACACAGACTTTGAGTGGCAAGGGAGAGTAGCGCCCCTGGTGGCGGGGACAGGAGTCTCCGCGTTTGTGAAACAAGTAGGGACAGTGTCCTCTGGTGGCGAATAACATGATTGCCCTCGTTTTCCACCCAGACAGAAAATAATAGTTTTTTGATGAATTAATGAATCAGAACCAACACAAAGTGGACAATTTTAATAAATCTGACTGGAGCTCTAATCTACAGGAGACAGTGTCTTCTGTAGATTAGAGCTCCAGTTGGAGACTTACAGTATGTCTCCATATGACCGATACTGAAGAGGTGACATGTAGATTGAAGAACAGACCCTTTCCGGAGGCTACAACTGATTGATTGATTAGTTGGTTGGTCGGTCGGTTGCTCGGTTGGTTGGTTGACTGATTAGTTGGTTGGTCGTTTGGTTGGTTGATTGATTGGTTGGTTGGTTGGTTGTTTGGTTGGCTGGTTGACTGATTTGTTGGTTAGTCGTTCGGTTGGTCGATTGATTGGTTGGTTGGTTGATTCATTGATTGGTTGGTCGGTTGGTTGATTCATTGATTGATTCAAGGTTGGGGAGATTGTCAATGACCTGGTATTCATTTAATTTTCCCATAACTGCTCCAACAGTTGATCTCTTCTCACCAAGCTGCTAGCCTTTTGTAGATTGGCTCATCCCAGTCTTGTACAGGTGTAAAATATTGTCCCTGACATCCTTAGACAGCTCTCTGGTCTTGGCTGTGGTGGAGTTTGGAGTCTGAGTGTGAGGGTGTGGACAGGTGTCTCATAACACCTGCAAACAGGGGCCATTAATATTGAGTGAAGGATAGAAGAGCTTCTTAACAAAGTGACAGGTCTGGGTGGGCCAGAATTCACACTTGTTTGTAGGTACTAAGTACTTGTTTTTCTGCACCATTATACAAAAGAAAATCTTTAAAAATCTTACAATGTGATTTCCTGAAATTTTTACACAATCTGTTTGACAGTTGGTGTACCTTTGAAGAACATTTTTAATCTGGAAAGCTTGTACAATCGGTGGCTGTTAAATATTGTTTGCCCCACTGTAAATAAAAACCATCTAAAGGTGAGAACAGGTACCATTCAGGCAAACAGTTCCACGTAATTTCTGCACAGCCTGCTTCTCTGCGTATTTAGGGGACAATTCATTTCACTTTGTGACAGACTTTCAATGAAACTTCCACATAGGTGGTATGGCACCTGCAGCTACATTGTTTTGTTGATGACATTTGCCATTTCCCACTTAAATTATGTTGCATTGCTTTTGTGTTTATATCCAGATAATCATCATTTTGGAAAAAACAGATAGGCTTCCTGTAGTCCAGGTACAGATTGTGTGTGTGTGTGCGTGTGTGCATGCATACATATGTGTGTGTGTGTGTGTGTGTGTGTGTGTGTGTCCTTGGTGCTCTAAGGTACTTGAATGAAGCTTGAATGGGCCTTGTGCACACATAGAGCAACAGGGAAACTGCAGACAAATATTGACTTTTGTCTCAATGTGAGTTCTGCCAAACCTCCTATCACCCATCTCATCTATCATCCCACTTGTGTCAATAGTTCTGTGTTTGACAACTGCCCATCAGCTCTGGCACTTTGCTCAAGGGCTGAGGGAAGTGCAGAATCATCAAGGATAGATCAACTCTTTTAAAGTAATAACATGTATTTGATCATTCTTCTGATCATTTCTTTCATACAAATAAAAACTCCAGAGCTTCAAAGTTACTTAATCTAAATAAACAGAAATTATAATAATCTGCAGGTCAATTCAGTCAAACATAATTTCATAAATTTGTATTTCTTCAATTAGTTTATTACATTCATGCACAAAAACTGTTTATCATTTTTGATAGAATGCACATTATACCACCCACACACAAAGTGGCACCTCCTTTTCTGCTACAATTCTTAACGCAATACACCTACGTAACCATGTAACAGTTTAGTATGCTATCTTAAAGGGAGACTAGGCAATTTTGGCTTGCTTTGAGGACCCCCTAGTTAGAGTTAAAGTCCCATCAGTTATCACACACACTGATGTGTGTACGAAATTTGTTCTCCGCATTTGACTCATCCCCTGGTGGAGCGGTGAGCTGCAGACACAGCCACACTCGGGAACCATATGGTGGTTTTACCCCCCAATCCAACCTTTAATGCTGAGTGTCAAGCAGAGAGGCATTGGGTCTCATTTTTTCAAAGTCTTGAATATGACCCGACCAGGAATCGAACCCTGATCTCCCAGTCTCAGGGCGGACACTCTACCACTAGGCCACTGAGCTAGTGTCCATTTACAAATGTAAACCAAAACCTCGCCTAACTAAGTGCAGTAACTCAGGAGGTAGAGCAGACTGTCCAATAACCAGAAGGTTGCAGGTTCAATCCCAGCTCTGACCAGAGAACACTGCTGTTGTGTCCTTGGGCAAGACATTTAAACCGCCTTGCCTGCTGGTGGCGGTCGCAGGGACCGGTGGCGCCTGAGCATGGCAGGCCTCTCCTCTGTCAGTAGGCCCCAGAGTAGCTGTGGCCACATCGTAGCTCATCATTACCAGCGTGTGAATGGGTGGATTGTGTTGTGAAGCGCCCTGGGAGGTTGTAGAACTCTAAGAAGGCGCTATATAAATACAGGCTTTTTACCACTTTACTATTTACCATAGCTGTGCGTTCATCTTTGTAACACTTAATCTAACAACTAAAACACTTAACAGCCTTCCTTAGTGTGTACAGGTGTGGTTTATCACTAAATTAAACAAATAGCTGTGTTCATGATCTAAAATATGCAGGAAACGCCCTGGAACCAGACTGCCCTGCCAGGTATGGCAACTCCATTTCTTTCAATGTCCCAACAACCCGAACCGGCAACTCTGAAGTTGCAAGTGTAATAATCTGGCCACAGGGAAGATGGGGCTGGGTGGCCTTTCTTTAACCCTGTACAGGGTCCTTTTGGCACATACTGGCTCAAGAAAACAATTAAAAAATATGAAATTTTTGTTTACCTGTTTGTAGCTACAGTGTCGCCGACGGCTGCCGGCTTCTTCAGGCTGACGCTGATGGTGGCGCGTCACTTCCTTCTCCGTTTATCTGCGGGCAGCAGAGGACGTTGTCACCCTCTACTGCCCGCTCTCCCCTCTCCGACGATGCAGTCCCATGCGTGGTCCAACGTGTAAACTCCGTCGTCCCTGTTCATGGTCCCACATCCACGTCTCCTTATCTCGATTGCTTCCTTGATCCATCTTTTGTATTTTTGTTGTTCGGTGGTTATGATCCGTGTGCTGTCCCAGTCCATTATATGGTTTTCTCTTAAGCAATGATCTGTTACGGCTGACTTTTTTATTGTACTTTCTGCTTCTTCTTTTGCTGCTCTTGTGTGTTTACGATTTGCCTCTTTCTCGCACTCCTTTCTGTGTTCTATTGTCCGTGTATTGAGTTGGCATCCGGTTTCTCCTATGTATGTTTTATTGCATATTTTGCATGGGATTTCGTAGATGACTCCACATTTTTGTCCAGCTGATATTTTGTCTTTTGGGTGTACTAGTCTGTTTCTAACTGTTGTGTATGGCTTTGTTGGTGTGTTTATGTTGTGTTTTTTCGTTGTTGCTCTTATTTTTTCCGTTATGCCTCTGATGTATGGTAGGGTTATCACTGGTTTTGGTTCTTGTCTTTCTGGGTTTCTGGTTCTTTTTTTGGGTTGTTCTTTGCTTTCTGTTTTTGTTTGTTGTTTTCCTTTGTTTATCGCCCATGTCGGGTATCCGCAGGTCTTTAAAGCGTGTTGTATGTGTTTGTCTTCTTGTTTACGGTCTCTCTCTTCTGTTATTATGTTTGCTCGGTGATATGTTCTGATTACTGACATTTTGTGTATGGTGGGGTGTTCTGATGTCCATAATAAATATTGGTCTGTGTGTGTTGGTTTCCTGTATGTGTTTATGTTTAGGGTCCCGTCGGTCTGCCTGGTGATTTTCATATCCATAAATGCTACACTGCCTTCTGTTTCTAACTCATAAGTGAATTTTATGTTGCCCGTGTCGTCAATGTTGTTTAAGTGTTGTGTTAGTGTTTCTGTTTGACCTTTTGGTATGATTTCCAGTATGTCATCCACGTAGCGTTTCCATAGTTTTATTTTGCAGTTTGGGGGGGCGGTGGCTATGGCTTTTTGTTCCAGGTCTTCCATGAAAAACTCGCACAGGGTGGCTGATAACGGGTTACCCATGGCGAAGCCTTCCAGTTGTTTGTATATTGTGTTATCGTATGTGAAGTAAGTGGAGTTAGCTACCAGTCCTATCAGTTGTGCTATGTCATCTGCTGTGAGGTTTGTCCTTTTGTGTAAAGTCTTGTCCTGTCTGATTCTGTTAACTACTATGTCTATGGTTTTTTGGGTTGGTGTTTTTGTGAACAAAGATGTGACGTCATGTGAGATGAGTATGTCGTTGTCTTCTATTGTAATTTCCTTTAGTTCTTTTGCCAATTCTATACTATTTTTGCAGTGTTGGTCTGTATTTCCTAATAACGGGCTGATGATTCTGCTGATATCTTTTGCCATGTTGTATGTTGGTGTACCTATGCTGTCAACTATTGGTCTAAGTGGGGTGTTTTGTTTATGTATTTTTGGCGTTCCATATATTCTTGGTGTTATGTTTGCTGTAGGAATCCAGTGTTTGTACATTTTTTCTGTTATTTTGCCTTTTTCGTGCAGTGGCTTCAGTAATTTTTTCATGTTTTTCTTAATGTTTTCTGTTGGATCTTTTTTAAGTATTTCATATGTATTTTTGTCCTCTAGCATCTGTTTCATCTGTTGTTTATATTTTTCTCTGTCCATAACTACTGTGGTTCTTCCTTTATCTGCCGGTAGAATAATTATCTGTTCATTTTTGGATAAAGCTGTCATGGCTGATTGTTCTTCTTTTGTAATATTGCTGTGTTGAATTTGGCTGTTTTTTAATATCCCAACTACGTTATTTCTGAGTTCTGCTTTCTTTCCCTCATCTGTGATCTGTTGACATGCTAGTTCTGTTGCTACAATAAATTCATCATATGGTATTTCTTTTGGTGTGACTGCAAAGTTTAAACCTTTCTTTAATATGCTCTCTTCTGCTTCTGTTAGTTTGTATTGTGAAATGTTACATACCCATGAGTTTGGTGTGGAGTTGCCTTGTATTTCTCCCTTCTTTTTCTTGTTTATGAGTCTGTTTAACTTCTTTATGTGTCTTTCTTTTACTTTTATGAACTCTTTTTCCTGTTTTTCCATCATGTGTCCTTTAATTAGTTCCTCCATTTGTTTATCAAGTTTGTAATTCCTTTTCAAGTCCAGGTGTCCTCTTTCCAGTTCGTCCTCCACACGCCTCTGTTTTGTTATGACGTTCCTTATCCTCTCCTTGAGCAGTGCTCTCTGTGCTCTTTCTATTATATTTTGTGCTGTCTTGGTCCGGATCGATGTTTTCAGCTGTAGGCTTGTGGGTGTGATGTTTTCGTCCCGGCATCTTAAACAGAAGCGAAGGTGGTTTCTTAGACGTGCGCGTTTCTGGTGTAATCGTTCCAAACGGCGGAAGTCCTTCGTTCCTTGTTGTCCGTATTTCTCTTTGAACATCTTTGGTGTGTTCGTGCTGTGTCTTTCTAAATCCATGCTTTCGTTCTTTTTTAAACACAGAAAACAGTTTCAGCGTCAGCCTGAAGAAGCCGGCAGTCGTCGGCGAAACTGTAGCTACAAACAGGTAAACAAAACTGTTTTCTGTGTTTAAAAAAGAACGAAAGCACGGATTTAGAAAGACACAGCAAGAACACACCAAAGATTAAATTTTTGCTAAGTATCCATTTAAAAACAAGGCAGTTTTCATCTTCTTTTGGTGTATTCTAAACTTTAAAATCAGAACAGTTCAACGCCACCAACCATCTGTGACAACCTCTCAAACAAAAGCTCAAAACTTTCAGAACCCACCCCAAACTACCTTCCACGCATGTGTGTGTTACCAAGGCAGCAAGCTGACTGATAGCTCTGCCAGGCAACTGAAGACAGGTTGCGTTGACAGACCACAGTTTTGTCAATCAATCATTTCCCAACAAGAGCAGCACCAGACATGTAACACCAGAACCAGAACATGTACCACAACCCCTTAAAGATGTCATTCACTCATATTTTCTTTAATACAAGAAAATATGGGGGGGGGGGGGGGGGGGGGATCAGATGCGTCTGTTTCAGCACAGAGAGATCAGCTGGAGGAAACAGTAGCTTCAGACGACAGGATTTGGAGTCTTATTTCCTGATATTTGGAAAACTCGTCTCTGATTGGATAACAGCAACATGACTCCACCACTAATTATGTTTGCTTTGCAAAGTTGATGTTTTATCTCCACAAATAACACAAGCCTGGAGGAGTTTTGCTGGGTGGTGGAGTTGCTAATGCTGTTAGTTTCTACTAGTCGAGATGTTCTCTGCTGTTTCCTGGACAGTAAACAAACAACAGCCTTCCCCATTGTGAGTCGAAAGGGTGAGTCCAAGCAACAGCTTGACGTAGAGAGTTTCACCGTCTATTTTCTATCAGAAGCTAACGCAGGTAATACCTAAGCAGCGGCCATATTAATTAATGGAAAACCAACATGAAGCTCTTCTTTGAAAAGCAATGATTATGAGTAAAATACCAGAAAAACCTCTAAATACATGAACAAAAAGGATTATAGACAATCTAGTGGGTTTCTCATCCCGATAACAAATCAACAGGCAAATAAACAAGTGTCCCTGTGTACACACATATCTTATGTCTTATATATAAGATAGTTCAGTGTATGTTTGATGTACAAAAATGTTTTTAAATGTTATTATGTATTTGTAGTTGTGTTCAATTGAACTCAAAACAAGATCTAATAACTTTTGCTTGCAGAATATTAGCATGCATATAATTTGCCATCCACAAGGGGGTGCTGCAGCACCCTCAGCACCCCTACTTCCCACGACCTTGGGTGTAGGACACAACTTTCGCGTTCAGCCTGCATGTTAAACTCAGAGTGACTGATCGATTACAAAAATAAAAAGTAAAAAATGATTTCTCAGTGAAGGACCTTTTTAAATGAAATTTGCAAACAGAACAGAACATTCCAGCCATTACAAATGGCATCCCAGCTCTGGCTTTGCTACCGGTTCAGCTGCTCCAAGCCAGGAACAGGCCATTTGTGCACAGAGAGGGGTAGACGCAGAGGGGGGAGGGACGTTCACAATGATTGGATGAGGGTTTTTCAGGATTGTACATTTCATAGGCACATACATTTATTTGTATTTTGACAAAATATTTAATACCATCAACGTGTGATGAACATTTCAAGCAATATGGAAAAAAATGACTATATGATCCTATTGCACCTTTGTGTATTCGATTTATTCAGTCAGAAATATAAAAAAACATAATATAATCATAAAACATAAATCATTACATTCAAAGTGACTGAAAAGGCTCAGGCAGAAGCAAAATGCTTATATTTATGCCTGTCCTTTTTATTATATTATAATATAATAATGTCCTTGTTATTATAATAATAGTAATTAATTAAAACACAGACTGTCAAACTGAAATATACTCTTCAATTCTGTAACTGGTACAAATATTGTTTTTGTATTTGTTTTTAAACAGAATCATTGTAACACATTTCCTTAGTGTCCCCTCCATCCTATTCCACAGTCTTGCTCCACATACCGAAATACAAAATGTTTTATTTGTTGTACGTGCAAAAGGAATTCTGAAATGAAATTGTTCCCATAATTTATAACCCTCTTCCTTCTCAATGAATAATTTTTGGATGTTTTCTGGTAATAGTTTGTTTCTTGCTAGAAATAATTTTTGTGCTGTCTGCAATTCTACATTGTCTCTAAATTTTAAGAGTGTTGACTGTAGAAATAATTTATTGGCGTGATCCCTATATCCTACCTTATGAATGATTTGTATTGCTTTCTTTTGCAAAATTATTAATGGTTGGATTGCACTAATGTAATTATTACCCCAAACTGCTGCACAATAGCAAAGATATGGAAGAACTAATGAGCAATAAAGTAACCCAAGTGATTTATAATCCAAGACATATTTCATTTTGTTTAATACTGCAATTGATCTTGAAGTTTACACATATTTAATTTGTGGTTTCCAATTAATTTTATCATCTATAATTACCCCAAAGAATTTTGTTTCCTTCACTCTTTCAATATTTACTCCATCTATCTGTACATTCAAATTCATATTAGTGTTATGTCTACCAAAAATGATTAGTTTTGTTTTGTTCATATTTAGCGATAGTTTATTTATATCCAACCATGATTTTAATTTGATCAATTCAGCATTCGTCTCTTGTGTTAGATGTTGTAAGTCACTACCAGAGCAAAATATGCTGGTATCATCAGCAAATAGAACCATCTTAAGTACTTGGGAAATATTACATATGTCATTAATGTACATTAAAAATAGTTTAGGGCCCAATACCGACCCCTGTGGGATGCCATCCTGACAGGATGAACAAACATCATCTAGTTTCACAAACTGCTTCCTTCCAGATAGATAACTTCACATAAACAATCTTAAAGATTTTTTTTACCCTTTTTTATATTTGAATCGTAAAAAAATCAACAAATGTGCTGGGGACAGGAAGCAAATGTGTGTTTTATCCAACACCTGGCTAATAGAGAATCTTCTGGAAGTATCAGTGTGAATAGATTAGAGACTTTATTTGTCTGGGCGGTGAACGCCAGAGGTATAATAAATGACAAGCGACTTGTGCCAACATTTTTTTGAGTGGCTGGCTCAGAGAGCTCGTAAGGAGAATAAACAGTAAGGCATCATTTTCTCAAATTAAAGTAGCAATAAACACATAAAGCACTGTTTTACTGGCAGTTTTCCCCTGTCAAAAAATGTCAAGTACATTTCTTATTTCCTACAAGTATTAGTCTAAAATCTAAATGGCAATAATTGTAAAAACATTTCAGAAACCCAATAAGCAGCACAACTTTGCTTTTCATTTTCTACATGCACAAATATTCAAAAGCCCTATTACTGCTGTCTCTTATACACNCTGCAGCACCCTCAGCACCCCTACTTCCCACGACCTTGGGTGTAGGACACAACTTTCGCGTTCAGCCTGCATGTTAAACTCAGAGTGACTGATCGATTACAAAAATAAAAAGTAAAAAATGATTTCTCAGTGAAGGACCTTTTTAAATGAAATTTGCAAACAGAACAGAACATTCCAGCCATTACAAATGGCATCCCAGCTCTGGCTTTGCTCCCGGTTCAGCTGCTCCAAGCCAGGAACAGGCCATTTGTGCACAGAGAGGGGTAGACGCAGAGGGGGGAGGGACGTTCACAATGATTGGATGAGGGTTTTTCAGGATTGTACATTTCATAGGCACATACATTTATTTGTATTTTGACAAAATATTTAATACCATCAACGTGTGATGAACATTTCAAGCAATATGGAAAAAAATGACTATATGATCCTATTGCACCTTTGTGTATTCGATTTATTCAGTCAGAAATATAAAAAAACATAATATAATCATAAAACATAAATCATTACATTCAAAGTGACTGAAAAGGCTCAGGCAGAAGCAAAATGCTTATATTTATGCCTGTCCTTTTTATTATATTATAATATAATAATGTCCTTGTTATTATAATAATAGTAATTAATTAAAACACAGACTGTCAAACTGAAATATACTCTTCAATTCTGTAACTGGTACAAATATTGTTTTTGTATTTGTTTTTAAACAGAATCATTGTAACACATTTCCTTAGTGTCCCCTCCATCCTATTCCACAGTCTTGCTCCACATACCGAAATACAAAATGTTTTATTTGTTGTACGTGCAAAAGGAATTCTGAAATGAAATTGTTCCCATAATTTATAACCCTCTTCCTTCTCAATGAATAATTTTTGGATGTTTTCTGGTAATAGTTTGTTTCTTGCTAGAAATAATTTTTGTGCTGTCCGCAATTCTACATTGTCTCTAAATTTTAAGAGTGTTGACTGTAGAAATAATTTATTGGCGTGATCCCTATATCCTACCTTATGAATGATTTGTATTGCTTTCTTTTGCAAAATTATTAATGGTTGGATTGCACTAATGTAATTATTACCCCAAACTGCTGCACAATAGCAAAGATATGGAAGAACTAATGAGCAATAAAGTAACCCAAGTGATTTATAATCCAAGACATATTTCATTTTGTTTAATACTGCAATTGATCTTGAAGTTTACACATATTTAATTTGTGGTTTCCAATTAATTTTATCATCTATAATTACCCCAAAGAATTTTGTTTCCTTCACTCTTTCAATATTTACTCCATCTATCTGTACATTCAAATTCATATTAGTGTTATGTCTACCAAAAATGATTAGTTTTGTTTTGTTCATATTTAGCGATAGTTTATTTATATCCAACCATGATTTTAATTTGATCAATTCAGCATTCGTCTCTTGTGTTAGATGTTGTAAGTCACTACCAGAGCAAAATATGCTGGTATCATCAGCAAATAGAACCATCTTAAGTACTTGGGAAATATTACATATGTCATTAATGTACATTAAAAATAGTTTAGGGCCCAATACCGACCCCTGTGGGATGCCATCCTGACAGGATGAACAAACATCATCTAGTTTCACAAACTGCTTCCTTCCAGATAGATAACTTCACATAAACAATCTTAAAGATTTTTTTTACCCTTTTTTATATTTGAATCGTAAAAAAATCAACAAATGTGCTGGGGACAGGAAGCAAATGTGTGTTTTATCCAACACCTGGCTAATAGAGAATCTTCTGGAAGTATCAGTGTGAATAGATTAGAGACTTTATTTGTCTGGGCGGTGAACGCCAGAGGTATAATAAACGACAAGCGACTTGTGCCAAATTTTTTTGAGTGGCTGGCTCAGAGAGCTCGTAAGGAGAATAAACAGTAAGGCATCATTTTCTCAAATTAAAGTAGCAATAAACACATAAAGCACTGTTTTACTGGCAGTTATCACCTGTCAAAAAATGTCAAGTACATTTCTTATTTCCTCCAAGTATTAGTCTAAAATCTAAATGGCAATAATTGTAAAAACATTTCAGAAACACAATAAGCAGCACAACTTTGCTTTTCATTTTCTACACGCACAAATATTCAAAAGCCCTATTACTGTCAACATCATTAAACCATGATTTTGTTTTTCTTTACCTCATCTTCCTGTCGAATCAGATCAAGGGAAAGATGTCATCATATGGCCCAGATGTGTTTGTTTCCTTGGTCACCATATTGTGAGACGCGTCTCCTTAGAGACCTAAGTCAAATTAGATGCCGTGTTTACACTCATAATTTTACATGGTGTCACATAATGAGTAGAAGAGAGGAGGGCTTTTTTGCATGAATTACCGTGATGCTGACTTTTTGAGTTTTCTTCTTTTTAATCGTTCTTACTTCGTGTAAAGTTTTACTAAAAAAATGACCAACATGAATTATGCAGTGGTCAAAAGTTTCAATTATAAACACAAATAAACATTAGGCACGACACAGCGAGCCACTGCCTGAAGAATTTTGCACCGTGGCCGATTTGGATCAACCTAATAGACTATAGATTATAATGGATTATTTTTGATGCAGTGACGTTCTATGCCGTTGATGCTATAGGCCCATTGATGCGTGACATCAAGTTCCAAAGCCGGCATCAGGGAGCCATTGGTTGTTTATAAGTGGTCAGGCCGTGGCAATAATGTGGCACTGTCATGTCCTTTTTTACAAAAGAATATGTAATGGTGGTAACAAGGGGGTGTGGGGGCAGGTCTCTGCGCTGCTACAGACTTCCCTTTAACTTCAACATAACTTGCTTTTTATTGCGATTGAAGCTGCTCAGGCTGCTTCCCCTGTGACCGAACCCGGGATCAGCGGAGGAAAATGGAAGGATGAAGCAACGCTCCTTAAGAATTTTTGACAAACCGCTCCTAAAGTTGAACTGTGGTGATTTGAGCTCCAACTCTAACGGAGAGAAGCTCCCGGAGCTCTGCATTCCTCAAGTTTGCCATCTCAGCTGATTCTGATTTAAAAAGTGAAACTTATTACTGTTTTAGTGTTACTTTCAAAATAGTTTCTGGCCAGAGCTCGGCAGTATGTCGTGCACATGTTGCGCCAAGGCGTAATCGTCATTCACAAGTCTGGCGTTACGGTGATATTACTACCAAGAATGGGGGCACAAATGCGACAAAACTCCCACATCGCCATGCCGCCACAATGTGTCTTTTGAAACCGGCTTTACTGTCTTGTCCGTCACAAAACGACCCCCCCGCCATCCTGCAGGACTGTCACTTGGCCGATCAATAATTTCCTTGACAACTGGCAAGTTGGTTATTTCACCGAACAAGGACTTCCTCATTCTGCAACACAATCCAATTTCACCGCTGGCGGGATGGTCACTGTTCCAGACACTAACTTTGTTCCCGACTGGGATAAACCAAATTTTTTTTTCATTGTAGGGCTAAACCGTGTGTTTGAATTTGACCACTTGAGGGCTTCTGGGTCATTGTGAGTCCCAGCAAAGTTTCATAAGCTGTATTGAGGCTCAAAGCACTGTTTACAGTGTTCTACTGCCACTGTATTGTTACCCATTTCACAGTGAGAAGAAATCTCTTTACTGAATGTTTCTGTCCTTTTCTCTGAAACAATTATTTTGCTATGACATCATTTTATTACACTTGGCTTCAGATTTCGTACATCAGTAAGTTATAAAGTCTTCATGTTTATCGAGGATCTTGCTCACCAGTAAAATTCACGTCACCGAACCAACTCCTTTACTTGTTCTATGTTGGCTTTCCTGGCATAATCCTGCACTGAGTGACAAGCAAAGTGACTTCCACTACTGAAAAATTAGAAACAAAAGGAGAAGATAATAAAACTCAATGTTGAAAAAATAGAATTATGGTTTGAAGATGCATCTTTATTCAAGTTTGCAGCACCAGATTGAACAAAGCATGAAAAAATAGCATTTAGTTGTTTTTCGTTTAACTGCAGAGCTGCCTTTCTGCACTGGAGAAAAAAAACCCTCAGCCGATCAAGTTACATGAGACTAAATAAATTATGAATTGACGTTACCAACACCACCAGATGCAACTGAACAAACAAACCCGATAAGAAGGAAAGGAATTACGACATTCTCACTGTTGCACAATGTCACAAAACACACATTTCATTAATTAATATGCATTTGACTACCAAAATAATTGTAGGATTCCGTATTTTAATCTCTAAAATCAAATAAATGACATGAAAATTTGACAAATTGTATGTTAGCTCTGAATCTCTGATCTCTGAATTGTGTGTACTGAAACTCTAATTTCCCTCTGGGACAAATAAAGCTTTCTGATTCTGATTCTGATTCTTCTAGCTTTCATAATTCCTCTCCAGCTGAAACTGATAGCTTTTCTTTGCATTAAAATGTTGCACTGTACTTTGAGCTTTTTAGAGACATAAACTTTGTGGGAACACTGGCTGTCACAGCTCAAACGGGACACCGTTACAGTCCCTCTGCCAACTGCATGAAAGGGGTGGGAGGATAAAATCTGACCAAAGCTTACAGTCTGTAGCATTTCAGCTACTTCTTAACTGTTGCATGCGACAGCGAGGCAATGAACAATCTTAGAAGCTCCGAGGCTTATCAGTACATACACAGTAATAAGGATGGTTGTGTCAAGTTGAAAGTGGTGGGACACAATTTTATTTACTTCAATTAGACATAGAGCTGAGTCAGAGTCTTAAAGAGCTCCTTGACTCATTTTGTTAATACATTTGCAGTAGTCTATAATAGGAGTGAATGCATTGTAAGTCGTACTCTGCAGAAAAATGCTCCGGTGCACCTGTTTCAGCAAAGTTGCAGGTTCGATCCCGGCTCTGACCAGAGAATTCTGCTGCTGTGCACTTGGGCAAGACACCTAACCCACCCTGCCTTCTGGTGGTGGTCGGAGGGACTGGTGGCGCCTGTGCCTCACCTTTCTCAGTGCGCTCCAGGGCAGCTGTGGCTTCATCGTAGCTCATCCTCACCAGCGTGTGAATGTGTGTGGATGGATGAGTGACTGATTGTGTTGTGAAGCACCTTGGGGGGATGTAGAACCCTAAGAATGCGCTATAAAAATACAGGCCATTTAATCGTTTCTACATGAGCCGGCTCAGGAATTAGGCTGATAGGAAAATTTGGTTTTGGTTTGTTAAGATCACCAACAAAAAGATAACCTCTTTAAAATACTACTTTAAAAAACATTTCTATTTGGTCTTTTGAAGAAATTAGAGTAAAATTTTCAGACTCAGATTTGTGAAAAACTACACATCAGCAGAAATGTCTCACAACCACCACCGGGCACGGTGGTAGAAAGCTCATGATTTGGGCCTTAAATGTATTCCCTGTTTAAGGATATGGGCACCATGTCGTCACTGGTTGAACTGGATGAACTCTCTCTCTCTCTCTCTCTCTCTCTCTCTCTCTCTCTCTCTCTCTCTCTCTCTCTCCTCCCTCTCTCTCTCTCCAGCCCACTCTTACAACCATGCCATAAATGCTGGTTTCCTGCCAGATTTCAGCATCAGCGTATTCAATGTTAAACACAACCCAGCCACTTTATTAGACCTGTCTCTCTCTCTCTTTTAACCAAGTCTCACTGTGTTTTCTTTTCCGTCAGATTATTTGTTTTCCATCTGCTGCCATCCTCTCTGCCTGCGTGCCTGCCTAGGATCCCAATCTGTCTGTCACCTGTAAATAAATCATTAGTTCTAATACAATTTAAGTCTCCAAATCTGGATTTGGGTTTAAAACCTACTGTTGTGTAAAACTCTGTAAACCCAAGTTTNTTATAAAAAGCTCATAAAAAGACAAGTTGTGTATAAAAACATATGCAAATCTAAAACAAAACTGCAGAAAAAAGCAAAAAGACAATTCACTTGTTGCAAGTTCAGCACAGCTATAGCAGTGCAATGTACATGATTTAGGAGACACGGTGTAAAGTGTCAAGTGTTTTTGTTCGTCTGAGGTTGTATTTACCCAGAGACTCAACCATGTTGTCTTTAAGTCACCACTGTCCCACAAATGGCTGCAGAGAAAGTCAAACTCTCCACCAGACCCTCAGTGTCATTGGTGTATGAGGAGGGACACTACAGATCATCATAGAAGGAAAAATTATTTTGGTCCTACCAACGGCACTTTGTTGATAGATCTCTTCAGAATACTGATGTTAAATGTTGAATTAAAGTCCAACAACAGCAGTCTGGCCTCCAATTTTGATTGAAACACAAACAAGTATCCTCCTCATCCACCTCTCCTTCCAAGTTTGAGCTGGTGATTTAATAATTTAAAGGTGTGGTTCACTGAAAAAACATGTTTTAATGATTATTTCTGATTATAATTAGTCTCTGAGTTGTTCATGACATGAAAACATGAAAATAGTCTCCTACACCTATCTCCTGCATTAGTTTCTGATAGAAAATAGACGTGAAACTCTAGGATATGAAAATCCTGAAGATCTACGTCACACTGTCACTTAACATTCATGGACTCACCAATAGACCTTTTTCACAAAAATGGGAAGTGCTTCATCTTCAGGTTATTTCGTTCCTCTCGGTCAGAGTTCATTCATCATCGATGTGTTTACACTTCAAGCCTTCATGGGCGTCGCACCCGTGGGGGATGTGGGGGATTCAGCACCCACACTTTTCTTTTTGAGATCGTTCAACACCCACACTTTTCCAGCCGTTTTGCTCACCTCCACACCAGTCTGGTTTCTCTACGTCGCAGGAGGTAACATTTTATCTCTGATTTTAGGAAATTNCCTCTAGAGGTCCTTGGTTAAATAGTTTGTGATGAAGTTTCCTTCCAGGTTAATACACCAGTGCTCGCTTTTCGTCGCTTCATTTTTATCCTTCTTTATTAACAGGTTTTCTGCCTCTACATTTCTTGACTCCATATTTTGGTTTGAAGTTAGTTTTTTCAACATCTGCATGATCGGGCATGTTACGGCTGCACTGACATGCTTCTTAACCATTACCGGTGAGTAACCAGTTTTTTATAATTCAGAGGAATCTTCTGAACATGTTCTGCAAAAATTCCAGCGATGTGCATTTTTGCAATTTTGCATCTTAATTCACCAAACCGTAAAGCTCTCATGACCTCAATGAAATGGTAATTGACTGCATACCTAAATATACTTAAAGATTGCGCTGAGGCCCAACTAAAAACTGTTTATTGACTCTGTTAAGACAACTTAGGTGGGTCACTGACACCTGTTTACAGTAGGGACACCTGTACAATCATTACTCACATCAAGATCACTGAGGACCATTTGTTCTTTCATACGAGGCATCTTTTAGCAGGTTGCCATTCAATTGCACAAATGTTGTTCCAGTGCCAAGAGAAAGGTCAGATGTTATTGAAGAAACTGCCATGCAAATTCTGCAGCAGAGGAAGAATGTGGGGGAAGCCACAAGCAAATAGACATTTTCTTCAAATAAAAATATTCCCACATTTGCTTCCAGATGTTTGAAGTACAAAAAACAGTACATTGTTCACTTTTCAGTCAATGCAAGCCCCAGTGTGTGCAACTTATTTGCCTTTATACCCTAGAAATGTATCGTATGCATGCACAAGTTGAAACTGATGCAATTTTTTGCACATGCACAGTCCAACTTGAGATCAAACTCTGTAAAGAAAAGAGACTGCCATTGCTCAAGTTTAATTTGGTGTGTCCTTAAACATTTAGAGAGGCCTTGATGTCTTTTGTGCACACCCTCTGAATATTGCACGTTTAATCTTGTCTGTGACTAATCGTATCCAACTAACGACTCCTGAACCAGAAAGAAATCATTTAAACTAAGCCTACATCCTTAAAAGAAACAACCACTTAGCAAAACGAGAGAGGTAAAAGAAATAGGAAACTTTTTTAAAGGGAATATTAATAACTTTTGACTTAAGGCAATTAAAATTCCTGTATGCATGCCATTTTATTGTCTTTTTGAATGTTTTGGTGTTTCTAACTAATATGTATAGAGTTATTTGGGTCTTCCTGAACTTTTCCTCTATGAAAATAAAAACATCATTATCACAAGTCCTCTTCTACCTATGCAAGCCAACCAACACAGACCTGTACAGTATTGTCAGCAAATAATAATGGACAAAAGGTGTTGTGCAAATGAAAGTGCTCCCAACCATGTAAAAGTCAATATTCTCAAGTACTGCATAGACATAGAGATCTTATATTGAGTCTGCTTCCTGCTGTTGCTCTTCTGTGTAATGAAATCATTCATGCAACTGAAAACAGTCGCCGTGTTGAATTGCAGATGGGTAAAGCCACTTTCAGTAATGCAAAAACCCTCATCACTTACTGCATTTGAGGAACGTACTGTGTAGAACCTTTGTGTGAAGAGAAAAACTGATTATTCACTCGCCTTTTGAGCATTGTTTGCAACTTCAAAATGGGACTGAATTTCCTGGTACCTTACAGCAAGTGGGTCGCAGGTTTAAAGCCCAGCAGCAGCCTTTCTGCACTGAGTGGGTTCTCTCTGGGTGCTCCAGGTTTCCTCACACNCAGAACCTGTGAGTGATGTTTTGCCAAAGCCAACAACAGCTGGCAAAAGTGGTCTTCGATCAACATTGTACCAGACATATGCAGGTGATGAGACAACTCTATTGTACTGATGCTACGTAAATGTGTGTGTGCATGCATTCATGCATGTTGGTGTTAACAGAATAACATATTTTGTTATGACTATTTTTTTCTCAAAGGACTGGCTTAATTGTTTTTTTTTTTTTGTATCATTTCCAGACCCTGATTTGATGGCTGATGGACCTAACCGGCACAAATCAAAGTTTAGTGAGAGAAGAAATCAAAAGTTTTGTAGTATGTCATAAATAAACAGCTCCGTTAGAAACACAGGTTTCTCATCATTCTGTATGTTAAAATCTATTTGATTTCAGAGCTATAAATTATTTTTATGCTACAGAAAAGGCATAGTCTCTCTTTACTACCTCTTGCGGATTAAAACGTGAGTTGCAACATGATGCTTTTACCCTATTTTTTGTGGAAGTGGTGGTGTTGTGGAATTGCAGAGATGATAATGGAACAGAAAATAACTTTATTGTCCCTCGGTGGATACATTATAGTGTCAGCAGTCACATTTGTTACAGGAAGAATAAAAAAAGGTTGTGCATTAAACAAAGAACATACAGTACGTATACGCAAGACATAGTTAAAATATTTAATACATTTCAAAAATAAAAGATACCCAGAGTGCGACTTGCAAGGCATTCATTCCTACAAGAGACCAATGCAAATGTATTGATTAAATAAGTGAACCACACCTTTAAACTCCTCTAGAGGTCCTTGGTTAAATAGTTTGTGATGAAGTTTCCTTCCAGGTTAATACACCAGTGCTCGCTTTTCGTCGCTTCATTTTTATCCTTCTTTATTAACAGGTTTTCTGCCTCTACATTTCTTGACTCCATATTTTGGTTTGAAGTTAGTTTTTTCAACATCTGCATGATCGGGCATGTTACGGCTGCACTGACATGCTTCTTAACCATTACCGGTGAGTAACCAGTTTTTTATAATTCAGAGGAATCTTCTGAACATGTTCTGCAAAAATTCCAGCGATGTGCATTTTTGCAATTTTGCATCTTAATTCACCAAACCGTAAAGCTCTCATGACCTCAATGAAATGGTAATTGACTGCATACCTAAATATACTTAAAGATTGCGCTGAGGCCCAACTAAAAACTGTTTATTGACTCTGTTAAGACAACTTAGGTGGGTCACTGACACCTGTTTACAGTAGGGACACCTGTACAATCATTACTCACATCAAGATCACTGAGGACCATTTGTTCTTTCATACGAGGCATCTTTTAGCAGGTTGCCATTCAATTGCACAAATGTTGTTCCAGTGCCAAGAGAAAGGTCAGATGTTATTGAAGAAACTGCCATGCAAATTCTGCAGCAGAGGAAGAATGTGGGGGAAGCCACAAGCAAATAGACATTTTCTTCAAATAAAAATATTCCCACATTTGCTTCCAGATGTCTGAAGTACAAAAAACAGTACATTGTTCACTTTTCAGTCAATGCAAGCCCCGGTGTGTGCAACTTATTTGCCTTTATACCCTAGAAATGTATCGTATGCATGCACAAGTTGAAACTGATGCAATTTTTTGCACATGCACAGTCCAACTTGACATCAAACTCTGTAAAGAAAAGAGACTGCCATTGCTCAAGTTTAATTTGGTGTGTCCTTAAACATTTAGAGAGGCTTGATGTCTTTTGTGCACACCCTCTGTATATTGCACGTTTAATCTTGTCTGTGACTAATCGTATCCAACTAACGACTCCTGAACCAGAAAGAAATCATTTAAACTAAGCCTACATCCTTAAAAGAAACAACCACTTAGCAAAACGAGAGCGGTAAAAGAAATAGGAAACTTTTTTAAAGGGAACATTAATAACTGTTATAACATATATGTACAGGATTTACCCAGAATAATTGTCAGCAAATAATAATGGACAAAAGGTGTTGTGCAAATGAAAGTGCTCCCAACCATGTAAAAGTCAATATTCTCAAGTACTGCATAGACATAGAGATCTTATATTGAGTCTGCTTCCTGCTGTTGCTCTTCTGTGTAATGAAATCATTCATGCAACTGAAAACAGTCGCCGTGTTGAATTGCAGATGGGTAAAGCCACTTTCAGTAATGCAAAAACCCTCATCACTTACTGCATTTGAGGAACGTACTGTGTAGAACCTTTGTGTGAAGAGAAAAACTGATTATTCACTCGCCTTTTGAGCATTGTTTGCAACTTCAAAATGGGACTGAATTTCCTGGTACCTTACAGCAAGTGGGTCGCAGGTTTAAAGCCCAGCGGCAGCCTTTCTGCACTGAGTGGGTTCTCTCTGGGTGCTCCAGGTTTCCTCACACTGGCTGCAAACTTGCATCTTAGTATAATAATATGACTAACAAAACATGTAACATGTAACACAACTCCTTAAAGAGGTCATTCCCTCATATTTTTAACACATTTGCAGTGGTCTCTAGGATTGAAGACAATCATACTTGGAAGGGCGGTGAAGGGCTCAGATGCACCTGAATCAGGAAGTACTTGTCAGCAGGAGGAGAAAGTAGTTTCACCGAACTGAAGTTGGCAGGAATATAAAAAGCCCCCAAATTAGCAATTTTAAACATTATGATTAGATTTTTTTTATGCTTTTTAAAATTCCTGGAGAACTTTTAAATACATTCTAAAAATGTAAAAACAACAAGTCATGGGCATATTTAAGCACACAATACCAACTGTTCTTGGAGAATGAAAAAAGATAAGATATTGAAAGTTTGAGGGCATTTTAAACCAATTTAATGTACAAACTGGGACAATAAATTTCCCGTATTTGTGGGCTTGAGTGGTTAGGCGAACAGCTGTGAGGTAAAACGTGTTGCTGATGTCGGGGCTTGTTGGGTCAGTGGGTACGTTCACTCGGAATTATGGGCTTGTTTTTATATGACCGGTTTATCCAGTATTTTAAATAATAACTGTAAAAAAGTTAGCTAAAAGATATTCCTTTCCTACTTTTCTGGATAAAATAAAAAGGAGCAATGAAGCAAATGAACAAGGAAACGTTTCTTAGGTTACATCACCAACAACCATGCCATGCTCAAAATTGCTTAAATCACCTTTCTTTCCCATTCTGACGTTCAGTTTGGAGTTCAGGAGATTGTCTTGACCAGGACCAAATGCATTGAAGCAACTGCCATGTGATTGGTGGATTAGATTATTGCGTTAAAGAGAAGTTGAACATGTGTTCCTAATAACCCTTTAGGTGAGTGTACTTCTAAATTTGAACTGACAACTAATAAAAACATCTTCATTTAATTTTATGACCAGCACCTGTTTAAGAAAACAAATTTCCTGAATTCAGACAGTCTCATTAAAACTTAAAAACTTCTGTTCTGGGCTTCATCAATAAGCATTTAAAATGACTTCTGTACACTTTATTACCTAAAATGTACCACCAAATCGAACACAAAGAGTCCATGGAAAGTTTAACTGCAGCTGAATGTCATAGAAATCTTGTACCAAAAGGATAAAGAACAAAAAAAATAAATAAATAAATAATAATAATAATAATAATAATAATAATAATAATAATAATATAACATTGGTGTACATTTTGCAGATAGCCTAGTTGGTCCAAATTTTTAGGAACTAAAAAATACTTTTTGTTGTTTTTTCAGCTTTAAAATAATTTATCTTACATGATCCTAATTTTAAACAACTGCAAATTGATGACATCTAATATGTTACTAATAAATGTGCTGCAATTATCGTTAAATTCAATTCAAGTTTATTTATGTAGCGCCAAATCACGACAAGAGTCATCTCGAGGCACTTCACGTAATAAACATTCCCATACAGGTCATTAAGCCAATCAGAAAAAAGTTTCCTTTAAAAGGAACCCAGCAAATTGCATCGAGTCACTGACATTTTACAGCAATCCTCATACTGAGCAAGCATGCAGCGACAGTGGAGAGGAAAACTCCCTTTTAACGTATCCATTTACTAAGGATAGATTGATCATATCTAGAATGGGGGCAGTAACCAAAGGAAAAGCATCTTTAAATGATTAGGTTGGGATTGAATCTAAAATGCAAGTTGAAGATTTTGATGAAGCTGATATTTTTGATAACTCTGAAAGCTCAACTGGATCAAAATGGTTCAAACACAGATGAGGTTCTACAGTTACCTCAGATGCTGCCTCACTTACTGAGGAAGAAGAAATCACATTAAGGAGGATGCTAAAGATTTTGTTTCTAATAAAATTAATTTTACTTGTGAAAAATCCCATTAAGTGGTTGCTGCTGAGGGCTAAGGGAATAGATGGTTCTGAGCTATGATTCTGTGTAAGTTTGGCAACTGTACTGAAAAGAAATTTTGGATTATTCTTATTCTCTTCAATTAGCGATGAAAAATAAGCAGTTCTAGCTTGTTGAAGCTTATTTTTATAAAGCACAAGACTATTTTTCCAGGATAAGTAGGACTCCTCCTGGTAAGTAGAGCGCCATGTTCTCTCCAATTTCCTAGAATTTTGTTTTAAGGCTCGTAAATGAGAATTAAACCAGGGAGCCAACTTCCTTTCCCTAAGTACATTCTTTTTTAAAAGGGCAACATCATCTAATCCCACACGTAAAGAGGAAGTAACATTATGAACTAAAGCATCAATTTGCGAAGGGCTAGAAATAAAAATATTGCCCTCTGATACGTTCCTCTGAGATGCTGAAGATAGTAAAGATGGAACAGTTGATTTAAAAGATGCAACAGCGTTGTCAGATAGAGACCGACTATAGGGAAATTTACTTTCATGTCGCGAGAACTCAGTTATAAAAAACTCAAAGGTTATCAAAAAGTGGTCTGAGAGGACTGGATTATGTGGAAATATTGTTATTTCCTCACACTATGCCATAAGTCAGCACAAGGTCTAATGTATGATGGCAGGAGTGGGTGGAGCTATGCATTCTTTGGGTAAAACCAATTGAGTCTAAAATATTACTTGAGGCTATCATTTTCAATGTCCACACGAATGTTAAAATCCCCCACTACATTGACCTTATCAGTATTTAGCACCAAATCAGATAAAAAATCAGAGATCTGATCCAAAAACTCAGAGTACGGGCCTGGTGGACGATACAAAACTACAAACAAGAGTGGTTTTACAGTTTTGCAATCTGGATTAGGAAAACTAAGAATAGGATGTTCAAAAGAACTGTAACTATTATTTGGTAAGGGATTGATTAATAGGTCTGAATGAAAAATGGTTGCTACTTGTCCTCCTCGCCCTGTACTTCGAGCAATATGATGATTTAAATAATTAGAAGGAGTCGTCTCATTTAAGCTAACATAGTCCTCTTGCTGCAGCCAGGATTCTGTGAGAAAGAGCAAAGAAATCTGATTATCACAAATCAAGTCATTAACTAACAAAGTCTTAGAAAAAATAGATCTAATGCTCAATAACCCACATTTATTTTATCTAGTTTTCTGCTCAGCTGAGTTTGTTCTAATATTTATGAGATTTCCATGATTTGCTTTATTAAGCCTGATATTTAATCTGTGTGGTTTTGGCTGTGGGCAGGACACTGTCTCAATGGGGTAGTGGGTGGGTAACAGTACAGAAGCTGCAGAGGGGTGGTTTAAACTACGACTCTGCTTCCTGGTCTGGACCCTGGGTTGTCATGGAGGACTAATAAAACTGGCCATATTCCTAGAAAGAACAGCTGCTCCATCCAAAGAGGGATGGATGCCGTCTCTCCGCATCAGACCAGGTTTTCCCCAAAAAGTTTTCCAATTATCAATGTAGCCCACGTTGTTTTCAGGACACCACCTAGACAACCAGCGGTTGAAGGACACCATGCGGCTAAACATCTCATCACTGGTCCGATCAGGCAGGGGGCCAGAGAAAATTACGGAGTCTGACAATGTTTTGGCAAACTTACACACCGAAGCAACATTAATTTTAGTGACCTCCGATTGGCGTAACTGGGTGTCATTACCCAGCGTGAATAACAATCTTACTGTATTTACGCTTATCCTTAGCCAGTAGTTTCAGGTAAGATTTAATGTTGCCCACTCTGGCCCCAGGTAAACATTTAACTATGGTTGCTGGAGTCTCTAATGCTATGTTTCTGACTATGGAGCTGCCAATGATCAGAGATGGCTTGTCAGTGGGTGTGTCACTGAGTGGGGAAAATCTGTTAGAAACGTGGACGGGTTGGTGGTGTCCCACGGGCTGGGTTCTATGCTTCCTGCATACCGTCACCCAGCTGGCCTGAGGTCCCGGCTGCTCGGGTTCTGCTGGAGGACTGTTACGGGGTGGTTCTGAGCTAGTTAGCCCCACGCTAGCTAAGAAGCTACGGCTATCTAAGAAGCTACGGCTATCTACGGGCTTTTCAATAGTGTGGAGCTGGGCCTCTAATTCCGACACCCTCGCCTCCAAAGCTACAAAAATGCTACATTTATTACAGGTACCATTATCATTAAAGGAGGCGGAGGAGTAACTAAACATCTGACACAGAGAACAAGAGATAGGTGACGGAGAAGCAGAGACAGAAGTAGCCATAGCCGTGCTGAGGCTAAGCTAACTGGACGAGCAACTCGTTCAACACCAAATAAACTGTGTGTGAACTCAAATGGTTCCCTAAATGCTAGGTGGAACAACAGAAAATGTGTGTTTTAGCATGCTTATGTGCTACAATAACTCAGAGATATCCTAGTACAGGGAAATTTAATTAATTTTAGCAAGCCACAAACACCAAACAGCTACACGTAGTGCAACACTGAAAATAGGAAACGCATTACCGCAGATACTGCCACCTACAGGGAGAATTTAAATGAAAGCTCAGTTATTAAAGTTAAAGTTCCATTAGTTGTCACACACACCGATGTGTGTGCGAAATTTGTTCTCCACATTTGACTCATCCCCTGGGGGAGCAATGAGCTGCAGACACAGCCGCGCTCGGGAACCATTTGGTGGTTTAACCCCCCAATCTAACGCCGTAATGCTGAGTGTCAAGCTGGGAGGCATTGGGTCCCATTTTTTTTTGTGTCTTTGGTATGACCCGACCAGGAATTGAACCCTGATCTCCCAGTCTCAGGGCGGACACTCTACCACTAGGCGACTGTTATTAAGCAGAACTCTCCATTAATAATCCTTCTGATTAAATATTTCCTTTTCTTCACGTCATAATTTGTCTGATTATTCCTTGAAGTTTTTTTTTTCAACCATAATATTTGAACTTCCTCTCCTTGTTGAGTTAGCAGGAGAAAACGGTTTTGAATGGTTGCATTGTCTTCACCTTTAAGGGGTTCTTCTGTGTTCAATCATCTTTTATAACTTTGAATTGCTTCACCTTAATAACTCAGGTCAACTGCAGTTCTGAACCTACCCATGGACACACACACGCGCGCGCGCCCACACACACACACACACACACACACACACACACACACACACACACACACACACACACACACACACACAAGCCTTGGTAAGTAAACAGGACTGCCCTATAAATATAAACTGCAGTCTGCTGGAATTCCTTCACACGCAGTCACCGAGTCACTTGCTTTGTCTTACTCTCTGCACACACCCCCCAGCAGGTGCTTTCACTGAAGCTTTCATCTGCAGTTGTGCTTTGGGCTTTAGGCTGCGTCTTTCAGGTTACGTATAATTCTGCCAAAAGGTCTTTTAGTGGGCTTTGGGGCCTCAGCCTGGGAGCTCAGCATCAGACCTCAGGAGGAAGTGGACTGAGGAGTCCCTGCTGTCTGCTTCACCTCCGACCTCAAGTAGCATCTTAACATCCCATCGATTGGAAGCGTCAGAGCATCTTTAAAGAGGTAAGATGCCTCAGCCCTGAAATAAAGCAGATTTTTATTTGTTTAGTTATTTATTTAATTTATCGTAATTTGCTGGGAGTTTCTTCATCATATTGATAACTACATTCTAATGTCCTTACTGTAGATGATGCCATCATCATAATTTCATCTTCCAGGTGTCAACCCCCAAAAATGGGCAACACATCCTGCAACAACAGCATAACGTTAACTATATAATAATAACTAATCAACACATTCTCACTTCCTTCGTCAATTTTAGCCGCTTCGGGAGTGAGAATATGTTGAACTATTTGTTGCACAGACACCCCCCTCCCCCACAAAAATAAAAATAATAATTACTGAAATAGCATGGGATAGGGAGCCCAAGTCTCCTCTCTTTCTGGTCGGTTCATGGGTCCCCGGAAGAACAAAAACATGACTGTAAGTCAACGGGACTAAAAGAACTATTTTTGAATACGCTTTGCCTTATGCCCTGAATTTAAATAAAAAGTAATGATGTGTGTTTTGACTATGCCTGTCATGTACTTTGAGATTTATCAGCTTGTAAAAGTCTGTAATTAGCATGACTACAAATCAGGCAACGGTACATCGCATATATGACATCACCACAGAGTCTCCTCTCCCCTAGCGTAGCTGCTACTTACCACATGGTGAGATTTATGGTGGTTGATTTCCTCCTGGACAATGTATTCGAAGTTTGATAAAGTCACTTTGGTAATGCGCATTTGTAGTCCTGGACTTATTTTCACACAAAACTTAAAATAAATTTTGCCCCCAGTCAAAAATGAGCGCTTTCTTATCATCAGAATGTCTCTTTAAAATTTACAGATATCATATGTGAAAATCATGGCACCAAACAAATCAGAAAATATCGATTTTACTTATTTGCTTGTTTGTCACTATAAGTAATATGACCAGTTTGGGTTCATTAAAAAAATTGTTTATACTATGTATATATATATATATATATATATATATATATATATATATATATATATATATATATATATATATATATATATATATATATATATATATATATATATATATATATCTTCTCTTCAAAAAAAATTTAATAATGAAGGTGGTCTCATGATAATTCCAGATAGGGTCTTTCCCAGTACCTAATTAAAAAAAAAACATGTAAGAAGTTGACTTTTTGTTAGCTTTTACTCAGACTGATCAAATTACAGATGTGGTTTGATAACAGCTGCCAGACCACCAAAACCTGTTCTAGGGGTTAAAAAATGTAAAACACATTTGTCTTCACTGTCTAGATTAAGACAAGAGATAGAATTTGGATTTAGATCAAAGCTGGCGATAAACTATTGCGGGTAATTCCCTCGCTGTAGGACAAAACTTATGACAAACAGAAATAACAGAACTGGATGGGATTCTGGTGCTATGCTGTTCTCTCAATCAACATAACACCTGGGTATCTATTATAGGAACTATTCTGCACAATAAACATCACAGAAAACTTTTGTTTTTAGACAAATTTAGACTAAGAAAAGTAGAAAGACCCCTTTTATTAAAAAAAAAAAACAATAAAATATAAGAATGAAGAAAGAAAAAGTCCAATTTTCTTACACCAATTCTTTTCCCCTGTTCCTTTACCATTCATGACAGTATTAAAGAGACTTCATGCTAGGGAGCAAATAGATGCAATGACATCATCCAAACATCAAATAAGCAGAAACAACATTTCATCTTTATTCGTGGGGACGTTTGAACTTTCCGTGAACAACTTTGGCGCTCCACTAATTACTGATGATGATTGATGAATCTTTTAAACCTACATTGATGCAAATCGGTGTTTGTTCATGGCGTTGATCACTTCTGGTGGTTGACTTTAATTTTTATTCTGAAAGAAGAGTTTTTCTTTATTGCTTTGTTCTCATTTGGATGCATTTACAGGTGTTTCAAATACAGAATAAGATGCATGTCCCTTTCTCCGCATCTCAACTTCCTTTGTGCAGAACATCTGTTCTAAGGCTGATGCTGGAGATAGCAATAATCAGAAATATGTAAATTTTGATGAGAGTAAGCACCTTTGATCTTTCTGTAGAGGCACCTGGTGACCTTTATCACACAGTTCAGCTGATGGCAGGTGTATTTCTTCGTAAGAACAACCCACAGACTGATTTAACAAGTCTCTAGCAATTTTGACCTCAGGCCTTTGCGCCTGACAACAGAAATGAATCACCATCATTCCAATAATGGCAGTTAACACAACCCACGTAGAGGGTGTGAAGTAGAAAGGGGGGACAGAGAAGGACTGGCGAAGAAACAGTCCCCTAAGTTTTAATCGTAATGTGAATGGAGTAAGTACACTTTATTTAAATGGCACTCAACAAAGACAGAAGGTCACAAAGTGCTTCACATAGATCAAAACAAAACAAATAACATCATAAAATCATAATGATAAAAACAAAGTCACAAAATTATAAAATACCATAAAACTAATGAAAAATGATTACAAATTCGAGTTCAAAATAAGAAAATAAAATATGAATGTAAATATCTGGTCTGTGGAACTTCTAGAAGATTCTGGTGTGTGGAACTGAGGGCTCGAGTTGGAGCATGAGGCTTTAACAGTTCAGTAATATAGGGAAGAGCTTGACCATGTGGAGCCCTGAAAGTTATAGTCAGGATTGTAAAATGAACTCTAAGCTAATGAGTAACCAGTGCAGAGACATTAGAATAGGAGTGATGTGTGCTCTTCTGTTTGCCCCAGTTAGGAACCTCGCTGTAGAGTTCTGNTTTAAGTCAATCAGAAATAATGTTTCCTATATAAGGAACCCAGCAAATTGCATCAAGTCACTGACGAGTGTCAGTGACTATACAGCAATCCTCATACTAAGCAAGCATGCAGCGACAGTGGAGAGGAAAACTCCCTTTTAACAGGAAGAAACCTCCAGAGAATCCTGGCTCAGTATAAGCAGCCATCCTCCACGACTCACTGGGGATCGAGAAGACAGAACACACACACACACACACACACACACACACACACACACACACACACACACACACACACACACACACACACACACACCTTAGCCTTTTGTCCTAACCATAAGGGCACTTAATATTAACAATATTGGTAATGTTAATAAAGGAGTTATTTGTTCATTAATGCTTAATTTTGCACTAAGTAAAGTTAATCAAGGGACCCTTATTTTAAAGCGTTACCAAAGTTTTTGCAGGATATTAAAGGTACACTATGTAAGAATTCTACAGCCCCAAACTGCCTAATGTCTCAATCATGTTGGAAGGAAGGTTATGTTGAAACAGATTACATTCTCAGCCGGTTGGGGGTTGTCAGTTTTTCTATTTTAAGAAAAGATCAAGAAAGGATGTAATCTTTCTTTACACTCTGCGAACACGCAAGGTTGCAGAGTCTGTGAGCTAATGCAGCAGCACCAGTATTTGTAGTTTGATACCAACCGGCTAAAATGCAGCCGGAATTTGTAAACATTCTAAGCCAGTAAACAGGAGCGGCCCTGAATTTATTTCTCGTACCCATAAAGCTGGGCGGAAACTGTGCAACTTTTTCACTCGTAGCACTCAGCTTCAGCTCAAACTGTACAACTTCCTCGCAGGGCAGATCTCACGAGTCATGCGCTCACACTGTACGTCTGGTAGCAACACGTCGGACCTAAAAAAAAATGCTAAAAATAGCAGTTTTTACACAACGCGTCAGACTTTTTTGTGTTGTTTTGCCTGTTGTCCTTCGGGAGTGCTGCAGGAGGACACAGGGATTTATGGGGGTTGGATGAGGAAAACGAAATAAAGAAAGTAAATCTGTGTTTTGTGATCAGTTTAATTTGACATGAACACGACAATCTTGACAATTCTTGTCACTGTGTGTAAAAAAAACATTTGGAAATAAAAATGAACAACGCATGTTATTAGGGAAATAGTGGGTGAGCGGTGTTGATGCATGATTGCGCATGTGCCGTGAGAGATTCTGGTACTTTTTGGGTTGCAGCCGCTCGCTGCGCCGCTTCAACAGTGCGATACTCTCACGAGGAACGAGCAAAATATCAAACACTCCAGAAGTCCGTGCGAGCTCACGATTGCTGATAGGTAGCTGGTCACGTGGTGTTAATCGCCTCTCGTAACCCCCTGTACACTACACGACGCT
>SSNQ01000374.1:58231-89285 GCA_006942095.1 Nothobranchius kuhntae | reverse complement strand
TGCTCTCAGGGGCAATGATCAGACATTCAGTCTTTTCAGAGTTGAAGGAAGTTGTCTTCTAGCCAGCTGGTGATACCTGAGAGACACTCTAGTAATTCAGACAGTTTATAGAACTCAGGGTGCTTAAAGAAGCAGTACAGCTGAATATCATCTGCATATAGGTGATAATAGACATTATGAAAAAAATCAGTTACCTGTCCAAGAGGGTGTATGTACAGTAGAAACAAGAGTGGACCCAAAACAAAGCCTTGGGGTACCCCACAGAACAGATCAGAACAGAGCAGCTGCACTTGTTGCTGGTGTCATAAAAATGGCCCAAGGCTACTAATTGACAAACACAGATCGTTTCCTCCAACCAGCAGACTCTCTTCCCAGCAACCACAGTGAAGCTTCACACTGAGATAAAAACTTCTTCCTTCATCCTTGTTCTGGGAACAATCATTTCCTTCGTTGGCTCGGGTTTCCCATGAGTAACAATAACAAGTCAAAGAAAAAAGAGAAAAGATCTCCCTTTAACCGTCACACATGGCAAACAGTCACGCTTGGCTGTACGCACTCCCTTAACTCCAGACTCAAACAACACCAGAGGACAACCCTTCCATTTTAAATCTCATCTGTGATGGAGCATCCATGTTGAACACCCCTCTGTGTTTCAGCTGCTTTATTCCCTACTCATTAGCTTTAATTCAGGCATAAATTGTGAGCAGCAGCAATGATGAATCAGCTTGTGGGTTAGTTTAAAGCTCCACAGGTCCTCAGATCTTTGTCTCAATGTGAGACTTTTCTTTTCTTATGCTGTTTGATTCCAAAGACAATAAAACACACAGCTTCAGTTGGTCATTTCTTTCCTATTTTTTGGTTTAAAAGGTAATTTTTGTCTGAAACCAAATGTAAATAATAATAATGAAAAAATCTCCTTCACAGGAGGGGCGCCTGCTTTAAAGGGAGTTCCTTTCCTTTGGTGGCCGACTCGGTAAATGGAGCGAGCCCTAATGCTCCTGAAATGAGTATCAGTGTCTTGACCAAACTCATTTAGAGATCAGTCAGGGTCTTAATCCCTCTCTCTTTGGGGGGTGAGTTTGGCTCTTCTTTTTCCCGTCTCCTCTTCCTTTTGGAAGAAGGTAATATGGCTAAATTTGCTTTGCTAATGGGTTTAGTGCAAGCTGTTGCAGGGTGGCGTTGACACTCAGCAGCAGACCTGGGATGCCAGAGGATTTTAATCTGACTCCTGATGGAGTGAATGGGAGGATGGGTTAGAGATTTTGGGAAGTTTAGAAATTAAACGAAGACTAGGGAGGAGGTTTTACAGCTGGGGTGTCGGGGAGATTTTTGGGGATGTGTGTTGCAATGATAAGTTCATTTAAAGTAAGCAAAAAGAAAGAAATGTATGGAAAAATGTGGCCATAAGAAAAATCTGATGTAAAGCTCCTGGTAAAAACTTGTAAAAGACTTTAACTGAAAACATATTATTCTGTGTGTTGAATATATTAGAATTTGTTGGAGTTGTAAAAATAAACAAGCAAAAAACAAACAAAGTTGCTTGCTAAATTTTGCAGATATAAAGTTTTGGAGGCTGAGAATTAGGTGTTTGCGTGTTTTACAAATATTTTTGTAACACTTTGCATAAAGGGTCCCTTTATTAATGTTATTTAGTGCATTATTAAGCATTAATAATGTTAATAAATGAGTTATTTGTTCATTAATGCTTAATTTTGCACAAAGTAAAGTTAATCAAGACACCCTCATTTTAAAGTGTTACCAAAGTTTTTGCAGGATATTAAAGGTACAATATGTAAGAATTCTACAGCCCCAAACTGCCTAATGTCTCAATCATGTTGGAAGGAAGGTTATGATGAAAAAGATTACATTCTCAGCCGGTTGAGGGGTTGTCAGTTTTTCTATTTTAAGAAAAGATCGAGAAAGGATGTAATCTTTCTTTACACTCTGCGAACACGCAAGGTTGCAGAGTCTGTGAGCTAACGCAACAGCACCAGTATTTGTAGTTCGATACCGACTGGCTAAAATGCAGCCGGAATTTGTAAACATTCTAAGCCAGTAAACAGGAGCGACCCTGAATTTATTTCTTGTACCCATAAAGCTGGGCGGACACTGTGCAACTTTTTCACTCGTAGCACTCAGCTTCAGCTCAAACTGTACGACTTCCTCGCAGGGCAGATCTCATGAGTCATGTGCTCACACTGCATGACCCAGTTCTCGGATGCGACCTGACTGCTCACACTGTACGTCTGGTAGCAACACGTCAGACTTAAAAAAAATGCTAAAAATAGCAGTTTTTACACAACACGTCAGACTTTTTTGTGTTGTTTTGCCTGTTGTCCTTCGGGAGTGCTGCAGGAGGACACTGGGATTTATGGGGGTTGGATGCGAAAAACGAAATAAAGAAAGTAAATCTGTGTTTTGTGATCAGTTTAATTTGACACGAACACGACAATCTTGACAATTCTTGTCACTGTGTGTAAAAAAAACATTTAGAAATAAAAACGAACAACGTGTGTTATTAGGGAAATAGCGGGTGAGCTATGTTGATGCATTATTGCGCATGCGCCATGAGCGGTTCTGGTACTTTTTGGGTTGCAGCCGCTCGCTGCGCCGCTTCAACCCTCACGAGGAACGAGCAAAATATCAAACACTCCAGAAGTCCGTGCGAGCTCACGATTGCTGATCGGTAGCTGGTCACGTGGTGTTAATCGCCTCTCGTAACCCCCTGTACACTACACGACACTCAGCACAAAACTCGCCCCGATCTTGTGGATTCTCGCACGAGTGGAAAATCGCCTCAAAAAAGTGAAAAAGTCACACAGTGTATGCCCGGCTTAAGAAGCCCGACATCCTTGTTTTACTCTAATATCGATCCGTAGCTAGCAACAGCCAGGAAACTCACGGAACAGCAGTGAGAAAGTCTCTTGTGTGTTTTGAAAATGGGCTGCAGAAACCACATAACCAATCACTCTTAATGCACCTTTAGTGTTTTTAGTTATTCTTTAAACAGAGTCAAAATGACTAAAGCTGCTACGATGCTAGTTCTGTGGGTTTAACAGAAAAATATCGTACTCTATGTGGAATGTATTTGGATTTTAGAGAAATTTGTTTTGGTTTTCCATGTTTTAGCAAATAAACAATACAATTTTTAATCTTGCTAATTGGTATAACTCTTATTTTTCAGATTAAAAGTTTTAGATGCTGGGACTACATACATTTTTCTGCTCTTAAAGTATGATTAAAGTGTAAACATTGTTGTGATACCATGATCGGAACATGACTCACACTTTTACATTATTTCTGAGGAACTTTTGTGTCTGAAAACCAAACAAACCCTTATGAAATTGTCATACCCCTTCATGTCAAACTCATCCCTTGAGAGATGTTGGACTTGATGGGGCATAAAATAATGTTTTCTCTAATTTTACGACACTTGGGTTGCTTATCCTTGGACACATCTTCCCATAAACATGTGCTCCGTGCTTCCTTTATTGCCACTTCAGCCACAACCTCTTATAACCTGATGTGTGACAGTGTTGTGTCTTCCCATATGCCAGCTGTGGCAGGTAGGTAATATCGGTACCATATTGCACGCTTGCAACAGTTTGCATCCGTAACTGTTCACTTTTGATTATAATGGTCGCGACCTTTTCTCTGCTGACTTCACTAAAACAGATGTTTCAGCTGGTTTTGAAACGTATGATTTAAAGCAGGTTTTGTGCACGCCCCTTGGTGTTATCTAACTTCTATTTGATTAAAATCTCCAGCTGACACTGGAGACAGAGGGCTGCAGAGACGGCACCTTGAAAGCCCAAACAGGAGGCTGAGTCGCCTCAAGGCTCAATACAAGTCACCTACCCCCAAGACATGAACCATTCTGGGCCACTGACCCTCAAATAAGAGACTCAGTCAAATCCATTTTGCCCCATGCCTGCCAGCGCTGTGTGCGTGTTTGAACTCTCTTCGGATTGCTTTCACCATTAGAACTTGGGGGTTCCTATAAAAGCGTTGTTCGGCACAAACTCACCTCACAAACACATCTGATGGAGTTATACAGAATAGCTGCTGGTTTAGCCTTTTTAAAAGGGGACTTTTGCAGATGTTTTTAACATTTGCATCCTAATCTGCCTTCTTTTTAGCGAGCTGTCATGTCACACCCAGTGAGCTGTTTATCTGAAGGTGAAGAGTTTGGGTCCCGGATCGGGATGACAGAGGACTCCCTCGTCCTCCTGGAGAGAAACAGAACTGAAGATCCATGGGAGATGGTTGAAACCAAACCGAACATAGAAGCCCTGGAGCGGGGCGTCCCAGGCCTCTACTTCCCCTGTTATGACATGCTCCTCACTGAAGATGCTACATGGCTGGTGAAAGTTTCAGAAGCCTCCCCGACACTTGCTGTGCCCATGAATCGCATGGAGAGCCAGGAGGAACCGGAGCAGTGCCCCGTCATCGATAGCCAGGAGCAAGGCCTCTCTCCGGGTCTGGAAGGGCAGGAGGAGGAGCGGTCTCTGGAGCAGGTCCAGAGCATGGTTGTTGGGGAGGTTCTGAAGGACATCGAAACCGCCTGCAAACTGCTCAACATCACCCCAGGTACAGCCGCTCGCCACCACACCTGCTGATCCAATTAGTCATTTTCAGGAGACATCTGAAGGAATTAACGCATGTAACTGTTAGAGAAAGAGGAAAGTGTTGCTCGCCATTTGCAAACAGTGAAATATTGATTCAGACTTTTTAAGCCATTGAGCCTCACTCCCAAAATCAACATTTTTTTGTGTAAACAAGCTCCAGCGAAATGACAGCTGCTCAGAACCGTGTCCTCTCTGACGCAGAGTCGTGTTTGCCTGCGCCAGGATCTGTTTAATCCTGACCTTTTGCTTGAGGTTTTCTGAACTGTGACAGCAATGACTCTTCTCCACCTGCAGACGTGTACACAGTCTTATGGGCGAGGTCTCTCCTGCTTGGAAAGCAAACAGAGGAAGCTTATTTATGCATTGTACAGCTTCTCGCTGTTATAAACCCATGTGATACCCTGGCATCTGTTCTCCTGATTAGAAAGAACTCTGGTACCATAAAAACATAAATACCTGTTGATTTATTACACATTTATTACATGACACAGTGAAGCATAAAATAACCTCTTATCTGGCTGAAGAAAAATGATTTGGAACGAGGCATTCTGCTGTGGAAGCAACTGTTAGCTTTCTCACCTCTGGACACTTTTTCCCCACAGATCCTATAGATTGGAACACGGCGAACGTCCAAAAGTGGCTGCTGTGGACAGAGCACCTGTACAGGTTGCCTCATGCAGGAAAAGCCTTCCAGGAGCTGACAGGAAAAGATCTGTGTACCATGAGTGAGGAAGAGTTTCGCCAGCGCTCCCCGCTGTGTGGAGATACGCTGCACGCTCACCTGGACATATGGAAGTCAGGTAAATGAGCGGTAATTATTTAGGATCACAACCAACTCCGCCTCATGATGACTGTGATACTTGGCTTGAGATCAAAGGGTACAGAGCTTCTAGCGAGATAAAACTTTTATAAAATAATCTGTTTCGTTTTAAAAAAGAAGGGTAGTTTAAAACTTTTGCACAGCAATAAACAAAACAGGAGCTTTTTCCTCTGATTGATTGCGTGTCACATTTTATCTCCAGCTGCCTGGATGAAGGAGAGGTGTTCAGTAGTAGATACCAAAGCTGCAGGTAGGATGGATTTCCTTCCATGCTTTTCATTTGAAGCCACTAAACAGCATCAATAAAAGCTGTATTTACAGAGTTAGGCTAAATAAATTTAAAGATAAAGCACTTTTCACACTTTTTACCCCAAGAACAATTTTCTAAAGCAGATGAGATTTTACATCATTATACATTTTTGACTATAAACATGCATAAATGACCTAAGGAGGTTGTGTTCTGGTGCACAGGCGGCGAGGAGCTGTGGTCTGAGGCAGACTCGTCTTGTTCAGGCCAACCAATTCATCTGTGGCAGTTCCTTAGAGAGCTCCTGCTCAAACCTCACAGCTATGGACGCTGCATCCGCTGGCTCAACAAGGAAAAAGGTACAAGGACATATCTCCATTGTTCTGGACAAACTGAGTTAATACATATCAAGGGATTTTATTGGCTTTTTACCAAAGGAAAACGTGCAGCTGCAGTAAACCCACAGCTTTGATGTTGATGGTTGTTCAAATTTAGGGAAACGAGGATCCATCTGATAGCCAAATATATTTTTTTTCCTCATGCAACTTGAGTGTAATTTATTGGAAGCCTTTGCAATATTGATATCACAACATTAGTACATGTAGGCTATTTCTGTAGCCCTTAAAGTAGCTATCCATAGATTTCCCCCTTTCAGGAATTATTTGTGATTTTTTAAAGAAAAAATATAAAATACGTGAGTGATAGTCACACTGTGATATAAGGTATATGTCAGATATGTGCCAATTTACTTTTAGAGCCACATACTATTTTAATTGAGCGCTGCTCAGCATTAGCCAGTAGGATTAGACATCTGCTTAGGTACAGCTGTCAGTCACAGAGCGGCCACATGTTTGTAGACATGCCCAGACTGATGCAGAGTTGGCGACATGGCAACATTTCTTGTGGAGAAGTAAGTCTTAAAAGAGAATTTTCTCACATACTTACCACATGGCCAGATAGTTTGCTTTGGTTTTCCCCACATTTAATGCTCCTTCTGTCATCCTGTAAAAAAGATTCAAAGCTCGCTAAACTCACAGCAGTTTTCTTCTCCGTGTATGGTTCAGTGATGTCAGTACGGCGTGACGCATTTATAGTAATACATGCCTTTTCACACAAACCTAAAATTACTTTTGCAACCGTTTGAAAATAAGTCTCAAAATGTGTCTGTAAAATTCACAGACATCATATGTGAAGTCCACTCAATTCAATTCAATTCAATTCAAGTTTATTTATATGGCGCCAAATCACGACAAGAGTCGTCTCAAGGCATTTCACATAATAAACATTCCAATTCACAGTTCTTTAAGCCAATCAGAAATAATGTTTCCTATATAAGGAACCCAGCAAATTGCATCAAGTCACTGACGAGTGTCAGTGACTATACAGCAATCCTCATACTAAGCAAGCATGCAGCGACAGTGGAGAGGAAAACTCCCTTTTAACAGGAAGAAACCTCCAGAGAATCCTGGCTCAGTATAAGCAGCCATCCTCCACGACTCACTGGGGATCGAGAAGACAGAACACACACACACACACACACACACACACACACACACACACACACACACACACACACACACACACACACAATAATGTGTCTATAGTTCTATTGTGATGTCTTAGTAAATATTCTGTTTGCTGAGATCAACTTTATTGTATTTATCCTAGTGGATCTCTAATTAAATGGGTAAACTAGCAGTAACACGTCCAACGTCAAGGAAAGCAAAAAGTTATTATCAGGAGAAGGAGAATGTTTAAGTGGTTAGCAGCAGTGTGCTAGACGATGGCCCCCTCCATGAGGCCACCACAACTCCATGGCACATAATAAGGGGATTAGACAATCGCTTGCATAACTCCAATTACAGTTAAACAGACAAAGGCAATAAGCTAGTGTCGTAACCTTCAACCAATAAAAACAACAAATAAAAATANACGACAAGAGTCGTCTCAAGGCACTTCACATAATAAACATTCCAATTCACAGTTCTTTAAGTCAATCAGAAATAATGTTTCCTATATAAGGAACCCAGCAAATTGCATCAAGTCACTGACGAGTGTCAGTGACTATACAGCAATCCTCATACTAAGCAAGCATGCAGCGACAGTGGAGAGGAAAACTCCCTTTTAACAGGAAGAAACCTCCAGAGAATCCTGGCTCAGTATAAGCAGCCATCCTCCACGACTCACTGGGGATCGAGAAGACAGAACACACACACACACACACACACACACACACACACACACACACACACACACACACACACACACACACACACACACACACACACACACACACACACACACACACACAATAATGTGTCTATAGTTCTATTGTGATGTCTTAGTAAATATTCTGTTTGCTGAGATCAACTTTATTGTATTTATCCTAGTGGATCTCTAATTAAATGGGTAAACTAGCAGTAACACGTCTAACGTCAAGGAAAGCAAAAAGTTATTATCAGGAGAAGGAGAATGTTTAAGTGGTTAGCAGCAGTGTGTTAGACGATGGCCCCCTCCATGAGGCCACCACAACTCCATGGCACATAATAAGGGGACTGGACAATCGCTTGCATAACTCCAATTACAGTTAAACAGACAAAGGCAATAAGCTAGTGTCGTAACCTTCAACCAATAAAAACAACAAATAAAAATAGAAACTTGTGTTTCCAGAACTACGCAGCATAAGGGACACAGACATCAGGTATTGCACAAATATTGAACTCATACTGAATATTGCATTGATGCTATTGCATTGATGCTATTGTGTACCAGGATAATGCCAGTACCAGTTACACTGAGGGGTTATACACTCTTACTGCGGAGAGGATGAATGACCTACGGTAGCGTTCTGTTTTACACCTGGGATGTCTCATCTGCCACAGCTGTCCATGGCATCTTCAGTGGAATAGAGTGGGTGGAAGGGGTTTTCCAATAAGGAAGTCAACTTCACCACCATCCTCCTTTCACACATCTCATCAACAGAATCCAGTGGGAAGCCCAGAACCGAGCTAGCTTTGTTAACTAGCTTGTTAAAGTCCCATTGGTCATCATCACACACTGGTGAAATGACATCTCCGTATTGACCCATCCCGTGGGGAGCTGTGGCCGCGCTCTGGAACTATTTGGTGATTTAACTCCCCAAACCAACCCCTTAAAGCTCCCCGGCAGGGAGGCATTGGGTCCAATTTTTAAAGTCTTTGGTGTGACCCAACCAAATTTGAAACCAAACTCTCAGTCCAAGGGCAGACTCTACTATAGGCCACTGTGAAGGCAATCAGCCTTTTCCTGTCTCGATCAGAGATGCCTGCACCCCAACAGACCACAGCAGAATGATATAGCTGTAAATATATAGTGGAGGTCACAAATGCACATAATAAACTTAACTTTATGTTTTTCTTTATGCAAGCATTGGTCAGATATATTTTTTTCATGTGTTGTTGTTACTTCATGTTCATGTTGATTTTATTTATAAAGTCCCATCCCACCCCCAATCAAGGGGGCACAAGGTGCTGCACATAGTGCAGAGAAGCAGCACAATAAAACAGCTCTATAATAAAATACAGAGATAAAAACATTTAAACACAGAAAAAGAGCTAAAAACAATAAAAGCGGGCAGCGATGTTTGATTTCTTGTGGGAGTTGGATCCAAAGCCGAGGACCCAGAACTGCAAAGGCATGACCACCCTTAGACTTACGCTTTGATCGCGGTACCACCAAAAGTTCACTCTGACACGAACGTAGCGATCTTGCAGGGACGTAACGGGTCAGCAGAGAGGCTAAATATGGTGGCGCTGATCCAGACAGGGATCGAAAAACAAGGACCAGGATTTAGAACAAGTGTCTCTCCTTTTCTTTTGTTCCAGGTATCTTTAAGATCGAAGACTCAGCCCATGTGGCGAGGCTGTGGGGACTCAGAAAGAATCGTCCTGCTATGAACTACGACAAGCTGAGCCGCTCCATCCGTCAGTACTACAAGAAAGGCATCATCCGCAAACCAGACGTGTCTCAGAGACTGGTGTACCAGTTTGTTCACCCAGTATGAGTCTTCAGCGACCTGGGACCAGAAGAAGGAGGAAAACTAAAATCAAAGAACTAAATAAAATTCAACACATGCACTTGAACACTAAACCTGAACTGAAAGGTGGATAAAACTGACTCAAGCTGCGGCTGTGTGAAGGCTTTACTGAAGACAATACGCCTATTCAGGGGAATTTTCCTGCTGCAAAATCAACCAAACACAGACGGCCTGAAGTGAACTGCCTCGTCATTTGCATGATCTGCCTGTTAATGTTTCAAAATGTGATCCACACTAATAAAAGTCACACCTAATTACTCTCCCATGCTTCAGGCAGTCGGCCTTCTACCTGCCGTGACTGTGTGGATCTGCAGAACTACCAAACACTCACCGTACAGGAGTCTTACCTACAGACAAGGACGAGTCAGCAGTCAGGCAGATTTCTGAGCTCCTCCGAGACGTAACGGGGCGACGTTTCCTCTAAAAGCGCTGCTGAGGAGATCCGTGTTTCTCCTGTCAGCTCAGCTGCAAATTGCATTTTGTGTTGTAAATTTTGTTGTAAAACTTAAAGGACTCGAAACAAAATTAATAGAAAATAAGGCAGAATGCTGACAAAATGTATTTTTTTTAAACAAATACTAATTTTCTTTGTCTTTTGAAAAAAAAATCATGTCCACTTTATTTTGTTTAGCACCGGTCATGCATTTTTTTGTCATAATTATGTTTGTGATCAAATCTGTGCAGAATATATAGTCAACCGCAAATTGACTTTGCATGTGCCAGTATGCAAATGCACAAAACTGCTGAATCTGTTGCGCAGCACAGCATCCAAACGGAGCCACGGAGAGGCGTCTGTGTGAAGAAGAATAAAATCAGATAAGGTAAACACAAAAATATGTGTACATAACTGTTTATATATTCCAGGTTAAACCACATTTTATTCACTTTTGTTTCTGTTTCATTTCATTGAAACAAACTTTTTTTTATGTGATTGAAATTTGTCCAAGCTTTAAAGGGTCTCAACAAACTGAACTCTATTAAGTGGTTTCTGGGAGTTTTATTTGCAAGAAAATGTTTTCTAAAAGTAGTCATTACATTTTACAATCTGTTCTTTGATTTGTGTCTTCTCTGACTTCGTGGACAGCAGCAGCTCAAGAGTTAGAGCGGGTTGTCCTGTAATCCGTGGGTTGCAGGTTTGATCCCGCTGCTGTTGTGTCTTTGGGCAAGACACTTAACCCACCTAGCCTGCTGGTGGTGGTCGGAGGGACCTGTGGCGCCCGTGCCTTGCCTCCGACAGCTCGCCCCAGGGCAGCTGTGGCAACATTGTAGCTCATCATCACCGGCGTGTGAATGGGCGAGGGAATTACTGATTGTGTTGTGAAGCGCCTTGGGGGGTTATAGATCCCTAGAAGGTGCTATGTAAACACGGGCCGTTTTAACCATTTAACAGGTTTTAAATGTGTCATAATTACCCCTCATTTCTGAGCATGAGTCAGCGCGTTAACACCAGCCAAGACAGCAGGCCACGAGCTAAAGGAAGGAAAAAAGGTGTCCTTGTTGAACTTTAAAATTTTGCTCGAGATTCGTACGTGCCTCTGCATGTTCTGATCAAACGATTGATATTAGAACATAATGGGCGTTCAGTTTCAGTTGAAAGTCAATTTTTATGTGAAGACTAAGATTATTTAGAGTCAAAGTAAAAACGTAGTGGCAACGATAAAAAGTCAGAGCTGACAAAACTTACACAAACCCAGCAAAGGGCCAGAACTTATCTTAAAGTAATTTACAAACCTCATTCTGAAAAAGAAAGGTGCCACAAACTAGTTTTTAATGCTGCATAAATTATTTAGCATCATTTTGTTATTTTTACTACAAGAGTTTCCTGCCAAGTGAGTAATAACCTCTTTCAGTTTAATTCAAATGGAAGTTAAATGGTAATTATAGGTTGTAGCTGCCGGTGGGTGAAATAATAACACCCTGTGTTTAACCAACTGACACTTATGATAATGACAAAACAAACAAAAGCCGACCACAAAATCTACACAAAGAGGAAAGCAGTTTTGTTTTCACCGCACGGTTTCCCTGCATGTCGTGTGTCCTGCAGAATGGAAACTAAATCCTGGAGAGAAAAAAGTAAAGTAAATGAACCCTGTGACCTAACCTCAGAGGAAATGATGGATGGAAGATTAAAAAATGATAAACTGACTATATTCTGTTGGGTTTCTGCAGCGTAGTCGCCTGCTTGCATTGTCATTTAAAACAGAAAACAAACAGTCTGCAAAGAAATGAGCCTGAGAGGCCTTATGGACAACAGGTGCAGCTGTCAGGTGCACCTAACTGACCCGTGTAACTCTGGATGTCATGTTCCTGTGACTGTGATGAACTGGTGACCCTCACCTGTCTGCCGGATGGGCACTGGGGCCAGGCGATGGGTGCAGTGAGATGGGATTTAAATCTGAAATGATAACATCTGCTCACCGAGGACCTCTTGTGGCAACTTCTACTGCAGAAAAGTAACTAAATATTTAGATAAAGATCAAAAGGACAAACTGTTCTGAAATGTACATATTTTTTTTATTCACACCTTATAGTCTTGACTTTATTATAGTCACCTGACCGACTAAAACCAACCTAATCGGAGTACAACTGGTACTACTGGCTGAGAAACAATGCAATAAGCTGTGCAAGTGAACTTCTATTTTTCCAAGGATGGAGGGAGCACATCTACTCGTGTTTAAAGTCAATAAATAAATTAAATAAATAATACTGATTGCAGATGTACATGCACGCACGCACACGCACACACACACACTTAAAAACAAAAACTTCAGCAGTCATTTACTTGTGTGGATGACATTTGTCTTGCATCTTTATTAAGATAAGACATGCGTGTGAAGCAATGACACAATTTTAAGGTATTTTATACTTTTGTTCAAAATCAAAAAGAAAAATCAGAGGTGTTTTATAATTTAGAATATACACAATAAATAAGAGCAGGATTTAAATATTACACTAGTGCACAAGGTGAGACCAATATTTTAGACCTACAGTAGAAAATTCAACATGGGGGATTAGATGTTCATATTTTCACAGCAAATTATCTCTACTTTCTGTGCACTTCGAATAAATCGCATCTTGCATTTTAAATGAGCAGCACACGCGTGCTTTCCCTCTCCAATAATCTGTTATGTGCCTCGGTTTTCAGATTTATTTTATTTGTAGCTAATTCAGAGGAACGCACACAATCCAAAGACGCCCAGTCTAGTCTAGTCTTCCGACGTTGCAGCAGAAGCAAAGGAATAGAAAAAAGATGTTTGTGGATTTTTAAACGACCAAATTCCAGGAGTTTGGACAGTGGAGATGTATGTCTTCAATCAGTTAATGAAGGAGGAGTTGATGTGTCAGTGTAAACAGATCTGGATGAGCTGGTGTCAGATTCAGCGCACTCGTTCACCGTTGAGGCGACTCCCTCTGAATCAGGAGCTAACTGAAGCCACACTGAGACTGAGAAAGGAGATATTTTCTTCACGATTTTGTAAAATGAATCATTATGCATTTGCAGATTAAATATTCTCTTCATCTTTCTGCTTTTGGAGCTATGTCTTTCCTCATTTGCATCAGCAACACCTGCCTTCCGTCCGCCACAGAAGAGGATTCTTCAGAAACACGTGCCGCTAACAAACAACCTTTTCCAACACCGACATGCACTCATAATTTTAATTTTCTGATTAAAACAAAACATTTAAATAGCAGGAAATTTCATTCAATACAACCTACATTTTTTAAATTTGTTTTGGTACACAGTGAAACAGCTAATCATCACCCCGATAACAGAGGAGTTTTAATTAAACTGAGATTCAGCCAATAATTAGGTGGAAACAAATCAAGGCCATGCGCTCGATCAGTTGAGTAAACGGTGAGCAGGAGCATCAGCATGCACCGAATCACACAGACGAGAACTGAGTCACAATCGCTCAGAGTAAGCAAGGCTCATTAACTGCAGAAACAAACAAGTTCTGATTGGAAATGGAGCTAATCTTCCAATAAAAGAAAATAAAACAGCGATGAGGTAAAGTTTCCAGGCAGTTTGTGCTCATGGAGTCTGCATCATCAACACAGAGAACATCAGCAGATTGTGATAAATAGAACAGGCACATCGTTGTAGATGGGTAAGACAGCGAAGGTTAATGTAAACAAACCTCCTGGTGTTTGGTAAAGAACCATTTCCACTTCAGAGACGTTTTACTCACCGATGACAGGCGGATTCATCTCACTTTTAAATAATTCAGCCAGACAGGACAATTAAAACTAAACTTCATCTGAGAAAACCTCAGAACGAGGCTGCACAGAGACTTCTGAGCTGTAACTCATACCAGGAAGTATCCTGTACCCTGAATGGTTATTATGAGGCCTTGCAGTTGGTTTGTTGCCCGGTGACGCTTGCACATCCTGTAGATGTGGCCGAGGGCAACAAGAAATCCAATCTGAGAGCTAATGTTGAGCGAAACATCTGAGCAAATGCATGTCCTAAAAACAAAGTACCACCGTACAAGAAATGCACAGCCCCCCCCCCCCCCCCCCCCCCCCCCACCACCAACGTTCCAAATGATGATGCCGTGTCAAACGTCTGATCAGAGAAAATGTCACGTTGGCATCCCAGCCGGTGAACACAGCTACAGCTTCAGTTTCTGTGGCGATCCCGAGCGCTCTTCCTCCGTGATGAAGATGAAGACAGCTCTCCTTGTCTGACAGGAAGAGGAAGCTTTGCTTTGAAGTCTCTGGCTATGTGCAGGTATGAGTTCAGACTGGGTTTCACCTCCGAAGAGCCAAGCATTCCTCAGTTAAATCGGCTCAACGTAATTGGCCGGGTAAAGACCTAGCTGGCCGTTGTCTAGGCGACCTTTACACCAGCCCTGATCGTCCTCGTCCTCCAGCTTTGTCAGCATATCACCTTGATCGATAAACAGGGACATAAAAATGCAGCAGGGGGTGATTAGAGGAAACTCACACAAATCACAACAAGAATATTCACAAAGACGATGCAATCTCCAGGTTTCTGAACACATTTTTCATCTTTAACGTTGCATTAATTCCACCATCAGTGGATTGTTTGATTTTGGAAATGGTTTGTGATGTCAATACTTCTGTTGAGTCGTGACCAGAATAGGAACCCCTGTGGAAATCTTCCCTCTAATGTCGTCCACATCCTGAGATCTCTTCAGGAGCAAACATCTGAGCTTATTTCTGTTATAAATACTACAACCATTGAAACTTAGTGATCTCAGACATCCTTCATCCTTTGATCACCGACCTTGTTGCCTACAACAACCACAACGATGAGAAGTGAACTGGGATTCAGTAACGATGACCGAGCCACAACAGATTAGGTTGACTGGTTTATTTTGATTTAAGGAAGAGTGAGAGAGAGGGTGCAGATGAGGGAAATGGTTGAGGCTCATAAGGGGAGTCTTGTGAATGGCAGCTAAGAAGGAGAACCAGGATGCAGGCTCAGTCAAAGTAGCCAACTTTAGAACCTCCCTACATGGCACCTGGAGGAACAGATAGTAGATGTGGGAAGAATGGATAAGAAGGTAAGGATGAGGGTTAGGAATGAAGGATGAGAATAAAAAAAGAGAGGATGATGAACTGGATTTATTTGTTAGAGGGATGAAATGGATCTAATGCAAGGTTTAATGGTTGTATTAACGTAAATAGTGATTAGAGATGAGTGGGGTGGGGTGGGGTTGAGTATGTGAGGTAGAGGGGAAATTGAGAATTACAGGAAGGCCTTCTCACTGATGAGATAAAATATAAAGGTGTGCCCTTGTTATCTGAGTTAATCATTCATTTATTGGTTTCTATTGTAAATTGATAAAAGTACATTAAAGTAGCTGTTTGGCCCGGGATAAAATACAGCTGTACAAATGTGACCTTTGGCCAAGTTCAAATGGCTTTTGAGGTGTACCTTTTGTTTCACGCAGCCTTAAAGAACCAAACACTCACCCGCTCTGAAGCTGAGCTCGTCTTGCTCTTGGCCTTCGTAGTCGTACAACGCTTTGACCCTCACACCTTCCCCTTCGTAAAAGGGGCTGGGTCCTCCATTGGTGTCACTTCCTGAATGTGAGCCCTTCTGCTCATCGTCTGACCACTCGGTGGAGGCCGTGTACGCCTGGTTCTTCTCATAGCTGCTCACACTGAACACAGAACCCAACATTAAACATCCATGGATCAAAGCTTCTCATTTATAGGTGAAGTAAGTGTTTATAAGCAGAAGTTTAGCTTGAAATGTTCTTCACATATCGATGGCAACCAATTACTGTGAACATCCGGCTCTTATTGATTGGATCCTGATTTGTACATCAAACTCCCCGTTCCATGCAAACTTCTCTTTGTGCATGAATCACATGTTCTTGGTTTGGTGCAGCAAAACAGCAAGCGAAGCCAGAACCGGGCTGCCGAGTGTAACGGATGGCACATTCTGTTCTACAGATTTCACTTAAAGATTTGTTTCACATTAAGATTCTAGTTCTGCTCTAGTTGGGAAACATTTAGGTGACGGACCTGCTGTATGTGAATGCAGCCCGTCCTGCGTTGGCCGGCAGAACTATAGCAGAGAGGTGCGAGTAAGAGTGACTGAGCTGTTCAGGGTTTTTTCCCCAGACTGTTGGCAGCACTGTGCTAAAATTGTCTATTTTTTTCACCATAAAATGCCACAATTTATTAGCTAGTATACTGAATTGTTATATTGTTATGTAGGTGCGTTACTTTAGGAATATGGCAGAAAATGTGCCGACAACGAGTCTGAAACGTACGTCCTGTATTTTGAAGGTGCTATATAGGAGGCGAGTCCTGGAGAACAGGGGTTGGACTGCTGAACTGTGTGTAATCTAGGGGTGGGAATCGAAAACCGGTTCTTGATGAGACCAGGTTCCCACTGTTTCAATTCCTAGGAATCGTTTGCCATTTTCACAAAAGATTGCCTTATCAAATCCAGTTGGAGCAAATTATGTCACAGCGCACGTTACGTAGCTTACGCATTTACTCAGCAGGAAACATGGCGCCTAAGCGGCACAAACACTTGAAAGTTTGGTTACATTTTACGAAAAAGGATGACAATAGGACAACTTGCAAAGTAGATATTTCATCAAAGGGAGGAAACACTACGAATACACAAAAGCATTTGAACACAAAATACGCAACGCCGAGCAAATATCGTTTTTGACCCACTCCGAATTGGAGACTTTCAACGTAGCAGCAGCTGCAGCTGCAGCGGTGACGTTGGCACGTCCTCTCCTGTTAATACTGCAGGTAACTAATCAGCTAACACCGGCTAGCGTGTTGTCTTTTCCCTCATATATACACCTCCACACTAACAGACTCCAGCAACTGAAGTCCAACCTCTTATAATAGGCAACACTACACCGAACAAGGAGCTTAAAAGAGAGCATTTGGAAAGATCTTTCCAACCATACCATGTACAATTGATTATTTATCATTAATAAACTGACATTATAATGCAGGAGACTGCCCCCTATTGAACTACATGAGAATTTATAAGGAATTGTATTGATAGATAGAATCGACAATGATATAGACATTGATAAAAGCTTAATATAATCATTTATGACAAAGAAAACCTCTCCTATTCCACATTTAAGTGAGCAGAGAAAAGACCAGGGTACAATACTCTGTGTATGACGTTAATTTAAAACACTGAATTACCTCCCCCTGTCTCCAGACTGAGGGTTACCCACTGCTGTCTTGACATTAGTCAGCATGACATCATCATTTAACTTCTTCTTTTCCTTTTTGGAGATGTTATGAGAAAGGTCTGGGTTGTACTCCTGCAAGCAAGAAACTATGTGAATAAATAATACAAAGTAAGCCAGTCTAAATGCTGAGTCTTTAATGCATATAATGTATTAGTTTTACCTCAAACTTGGGCCAGTTCATGTGCATCCCAGGGCCATGGACACTACTGAACCACTTCAGATCTTCTTGAGCACTAGCCGAGGTGATGGTTCGCTCCAGATCTCTGTACACTGTGGCATAACTGTGGATGAATAGTAAGCATTTAGAGTGTGACAGTTCCGCTGACTTCATTTCCACGTTAACAGCTTAAGAGCTGCCAAACCTTTGGTCCTCTGTAAGGTTGAGGTGGCGTTTGATGTCCAACAGCACCTCCCTTAGGAAGCTCAGCCTCTTCTCTTCAAACTGCTGGCACTGGTCAAACACCTGCTCCATGTTTTCCATGTACTGAGGCGTGCACTTACTCAGCTCCTCCAGGGCCTTTTCATATTTCTCCTTTGCCTACGTGACAGAAAACACCAAGAAAAACGAGGTAATATTTATTCATTTGCTGGCTAGATGTAGAAAACTAAGCTGAGAAGCACTAATTCTGGATTTTAGGGGAAATGCTGATTTCTTTTCCGTTCACGGCTCTGACCTGCTCATACCAATTGTATAGTTTGGTATATTTATTTTTATACCTCATCAACTTGAAAATTCAGAGCTGTTGTTGCACAGTTCATATTTCTCAAAGGTAAAACAGTTGATCTTTGTGACAGAAATACAGATGATCCAAGTAAAATTAGGACTTTTGGCTCATTTACTGTATGTTTAGGCGCTTTGCATGAATCAAATAAGACGTCCCCCTGCAGAAACACGATGAAACAATAAAGAGGAATGCAGGATTGGTGATCAGTCAACTTTGACTCGAACTCTGCAACTTCAAATGACTGGCCAGCTGATTTGCTTTTAGCTCAGTTTCTAGAACCCTGCCAGCTCCTCGGGCCCATTACAGCTGACGTTTTCACCTTCTGTGAGTCCTGTTTGCATTTGTCCAACTTTTCCTGCAGTTTCTTCTGCTGCTCAGCCGGCGCCGAGGCTTCCCCCTTGCTGTTGGCCTCTCTGGCAGCAGCCAGCTTCTCCTCTTTGCAGGCCATGTGGTATGACTTCTTGGCAACTTCGACCTGAGCAGTGTAGGTAAAGGTTCTGATCAGGAGGTCTGCACTAAACAACAACACAACAGCCTCTCTGTGGGACTGCCTTCCTCACCTCTTTTAGCTTCTTGGCCCACGGTTTCTGGCCCTTCCTAAAGCCCTCATCTGCCTCTTTGGTCTCCTTGAATCCTCCCATCATCTGTTTGTGGTACGAGTCCTTCTGCCAGTTCTTCACCTTCTCAAAGTCTTCATTGACCAGGTGGTTCTTCACTTCCTGGTGAAGCTCGCTCACCTTTTCTGCCTCGCCCATAACCGCCATCCAAGCTAGCTCCACCGTGCCGTACTGAGGACCTGTATATATGCAGATAACGCTCAGTTTTATTTATCATCACAATAATCAACACAGTCCAAAAGGTTCATTTGAAATTTTTCAGCTCAGATCACCAGACTCCTTTGGAGGTAATCTTTAGAAATTAGAAAAATGAGGCATTCAAGACTAAAGAGCTCTACTGCCTGCCACTTACCTTTATCCACCAGCTGTTTCCATCTCTTAGACCACTCAGTCAGCTGCTGTGCGTATGCTTTCTCGATTTTGGCACGCTCCTGGATGCAGTTCATCAAGTCGTTGCAGAGCCGATGACCGTCATCGATGCGTTTCACCGTGCGTTTGTAGTTCCCAACCTTACATAACAACAGAAAATTGTTGTTGTGAAACCCATCCAGTAATAATAATAATGCATTGAACTTATATAGCGCTTTTCTAGACACCCAAAGACGCTTTTACACACTCTCACACTGCTAGTGATGGTAAGCTACTTGTAGACACAGCCGTCTTGGGAGGTCTGACAGAGGCGAGGCTGCCATTTGGCGCCGTCGGCCCCTCTGACCACCACTAACACAGGCAAGTTGGGTGAAGTGTCTTGCCCAAGGACACAACAGCAGGATACACCTGGCGGGAGCTGGAATTGAACCCATGACCCTCCGATCATGAGGCAACCCGCTCTACCACCTGAGCTACTGCTGCCCCAGTAGATGGAAGACAACCAGTAGTTTTTCTTAGCAGCTTCAAACTTTTTGTGTCAATTTTTAAAAGCCCAGACCACATTTGTATCAGTTGGTTAAAAACATTAAAAAGTGCCTTATATATGCTTCTGTCAAATACTTTCTATTAGAAACTGTCAATTGTGGAAATATTAATTCAATCTAGTGACGTAAAAAAAACTCTTAAAAGGATTATGTGTGAAAAATTGGGACATCTCGTGGCACAAATAAAGAAATGCACTTAAATAAAATCCCAAGCCCATATTCCCCTGCTGGTTTACTGTATCAGCATGGTACTACAATTATGTAAAGTGTTTAAAAAATCTTTTAAAAACATACATAGCTTATCTTAGGATTTAATGACAGAAATTTTTAATCTAAAAACATTTAAAGAAATAAAAACAAGACTATTTTTGTTCTTATTTTCTAAATGTTACAAACTCTTTCTCCTGCAGTCGTTGTTGAACATTTTTTCTCATCTTTAGAATAGAAATCTTTCCATTTTTAACAGTGTAGAAACAATGCTTTGTTACTTTTGGTTTTCAGGTATTTTAGTCATTGACTCCAAAGGCTTTAAAACCATCTTGTTGTCTCGTTCTTCTACTCATTCAGGGTCAGATCTTATCCATCTACTTTCAAATAAAAACAGTTGAAAGAGTTAAAGATTTTAACATGAACTCAAGAAGCTGTCCTGGTTACTGTTTGCTGTAGATGTACTTTAAATCTGTCCTTCCACTTGTAAGATCCCTGTGTGAGATGCCACCTCACAACCTGCAGCTGCATCAGCAGGGAGGAGACTGCTGCTGCTGCTGCTGTGTTGTGCAATGAAAAGTGCAGGGTGGGTTAATGTTATATAATTTACAACTCCTCGTGGGTGAAGGGCAGCACCTTCCCAGAGAGCTGATCGTTAAACTCAGATCCATATAAACAGCCGTGGCTGAAACTCCAGGCTTGCTGCTGTTATTGCTTTCCCGTGAACAACTGAAAACATTTAAACTCGCTGAATGAAAGATTTACCTGTAACTCACCCTGAAAATGACATTCTACAAACCTCGTATTTGCACCAAAGCAGCTGGAGGGTAAATGATTGTATTCAACGCCAGGACTTCGCTTCAGCAGCAGCCAGCCACGTCAGCAATAAGCAGGCGGCACTGCAGCAGCTCTAATGTGATGCAGAGACCGACGCTGATGAAGTGACAGCGTGAAGGATGCACTTTACCCCCTTCAGCTGATTTCTGAACACACAGGCGGACTGTGGGCAAAACTCGGGAATATGAGGGGGAAAGAGATAGCTTTAACGTCTCTTATGAGTCCATTCGTTCTATACAACTGTCTGAAAGCAGAGTAACACAGCAGTCTGTGCTTTCAGATGAGGGGAATCTATTCCCAGTTTGCCCAAAGAGTCACCTGCTCTGATCAATAATGAATGTATATCTGGGAGCACACAGCTCAAATAACCTGTGACTCTTTATGTTTGAGAAAGGTTGTTAGTGATGTAATGAGATGACAGAAAACAGCAGCAACATGCTGAGACAAGGAAATGAGGCGTTCCTCCTCTTTAGCTCAAACACCTGACTCTGTTGATGACACTTGACCTTGGAGTTTAACTCTAATGTCTGAAAATTTGTTCTGGACTTTGATTCAACATCAAATTTCTTTTAGCAGGGGCTGATTAAATTCCCGTGGACTATAAACATCGTGTTGTTTTCAGATGATCTCCTAGCCTTCATCTTTAACATGATTGTCATTCCTAATCTTTAGTTCAAAAGTAAAGTCTGATTTTGAGTTGAGGATTTTCAGCAAATCTTGAATCAATATGGTTTATGCAAGTTTTTTTTACTTCAGGTCTACATATGACCTCATCCATGCAGCGACCAGAGTCCAAACCACCAACAGCATCATCCACTCCCTGCACCCACCCTCTCATTTGCTCCAAAGTCCCTTCAGCAGATGCTTTACTGCAAAACTTCCTAATAATAACCCAAAAGATAACAGTGGAAAACATTCCTGATGGACTGAAGTACACAAGCACTGATCAATAAGCAAAAGATAAATATACTGGATTAAAATGTTGACTGAAGCCATTTTTACATTGTGGGGACATTTTGCCAGTCCACACAATGTGGAGCACTCTAACACCTGGTTTTAGAGGTATGGTGTGGATTAACTTTTAGTTTAGGTTAGGATTAGGAATGGAACCCCATTGGTTAAGGTTAGGGTATGGGTTAGGTATAGTGGAGTCACTGAAATTAATGGAAGTCAATGGAGGTCCACACAAACATATAAATACAAGTATGAGTGTGTGTGTCATTGATGTGTGAGTGTGCAGCATTCAAAGATCAGTGAGCCAGTCCTCCAGATAAATGTAATAGCTGAGTCCAGGCACTTTCCATATCCCCATCCTCGAATGAAGCAGGTTTACTGAGAGTTTATCAAGCCAGTGCCACTTCCCCGTTAGGTTTAATCTGTCAGAAGCTTCATTCTCACCTCCCAGAAGCTGTCCGTGGTCTCCTCCTGGCTCGCATACTCGTCATAGGCTCCAGACATGGCTGCAGGTTTGGCAGGGTGTCTTCGGGTTGTCAGGGTCTGCAGCAGAGAGGCGCTCTTCATGCACTGACAGGAAAACAGAAACAGTAAAGATGTTTAAATCAGAAGCTGTAAATAACGTAGCTAAATAAAACCATGTTACATTCAGAGAAATGTTTCTGCAAGGCCAGGATTAGATGCCACCGTTCTACAACAAGAAGGGAAACGTCTGCAAGGAATTATTAAAGTACAGTTTTTATTTTTTTTTTTTCTGAATCCACTGAAAAATAGAAAAGAGCTTAGAAAAGAGATGCAAGATGCTATTTTTGCAACACTGTGCAGATAATGTGGGTAGTTGGTTTGTTTTAGCATTTCAGCTACTGGAACTGCAAATGCATGTCACTTTGAATATAACATTATTGTATTATTATTATTATTATTATAATTATTGTGGGCCAAGCGATCTTTGCAATACGCACATTTCACACACTGGAAATGCAAAAATAGACACGTTTATATGCGCCATATTTCCCTAAATATGACGATTCCGATTCAAATCTTGGTTGATCAGAAATCCCAAATCTCTGTTTACATGCACACTAACTGAAATGATCTAATCATGCCGTGAGTTTATATGCACCAAGTACTCAATCAGATGAAATAGGTTGAGCATGTGCAGAATTTTCTTTCCCAGAAAAAAAAAACAAAATTTAAACAAACAAAATGAAAAATGTAAAAACACAAAAAACAATTGTTCCTGCTTTCCTGAGTCATTTAATCAAATTAATGTTTTAATTTTGCTCATAGAAGTTACGTTTTATAAGTCAATAACTGCAGATATATGCTTTGCTGCATTTTATTGTTGATGATATTAAAATAAAGGAGGGTTACAGAGGGTTGCACAGATAGTCGGCCAGAACATTTAACTGAGGATGTTTTTCTACTCAACATCAGTCTCCTTAAACTCAAACCAGGTGTGTTTAACCGATGTTACCCTGTCTTCTTTACGAGCACGTCTCCATCCAGCTCCTGCAGAAACAGCTGCTGCAGTCTTAGAAACGGGGATTCGTGCTGCAAACCCCGCAACGAATCTGCGTGTTTCCCATACAGACTTAAACATGTTGGTCTAATAATTTGAGCATTAATCAGATTTTTAATTTACTTCCACAAAATGCAAATTCTGGATTATTTAAAAAGCGGCGCTCGTTAATTAGGTCGTCATTTATTAAGTCAGGTAATCTAAATGACGGCGGGGAGGCTTGCTGGTTGTTGCACACATAAACAGTTTATTTTACTCCAACAATCCGAATGGCTGTGTGCATGCACGTCAATTAGAATGATGATGGACAACACCACCTCTCTCAATCGGATTGAAATTTCATTCCGATCGGGCCGAATTGGATCAGAACATTCCGATTGACATGTTTACATGCAGAATTTTTTATCTGATTGGGCGTTCAATCCGATTAATTGTGCGCACGTAAACGTGGCTAATGATTTTTCCATAATTTGTTGAATACGCCTAAACTTTAAATTAAAAGTAAAACTTATAATAAGGAGTAAAAGTTCATTTATTTCAGTGATTCCGCTCCAACTGAGAGACAATCTAAAGGCCCAGGAACCCTTTGCAGATGTTCTTGATTCATTAGCTGATTAGAGTGTAACATTCTGAGTCTAGAATATTGAACCTTTTCACAATGTTGTAGTCTGAGATGTTGATTGTGGGGTTTTCATAAGCTGTAAGCCATAATCATCACAATTATAACAAATAAAGGCTGAGTTATCTGGCTTTTATCAAACTGATTAGTTCAGCCTTTTAAGTGGAATTACTGAAATAATTGAACTTTCGGACCATTTTCTGATTTTTCGAGTTTTACCTGTACCTGATTTTAAACCTACATCCAAAAATTCTAACTGTATTAAATTAATAAAATTGATAAACTAGTCAGCATTGGATCTATTAAATATAATGTTTTTGCAATAAGATTAATACATGCACCAATCAGGATGTGAGACCATAAACTTCCTGTCTAAATGTGGTGGAACTAAACAAATATCTATTTATTGTATGCTTGTGATTAGCCAGAGAAAATCAGAGTTGACCAAAATCAAAATGGGAACATTGGAGCTTTATGAAAACCTGGATATTGGAATGGATAAAAAAAAACATGAAAATACTCCAAAGACCCCAGGAAACAGACAAAATTCCTTAAACGCTGAAATGAAGGGAAAATTAGTGTAGTCAAAAGAAGTAGACTCAAAATCTATATGTGTGTCCATCTCTGAGAAGACAGTAGTCTGTTTTGAACAAACTCAGCACGAAAACCGAGCAAAGACGAACCCTCAACGGTAACGTTATTCTGCTGCACCCTCACACCCACCTCCGTCAGGTCAGGTTCAGCTTGCTACCCACACTGCAATTTTAAACCCGTGGATGTTGTCAAACTGGCCTGCAAGGAGCAGAGACTCTTGCTAAGGGCTAATTAGCAACTGCCAATGCTATAAATACATCACACTTTTAAAAAACCTTAATATAAAAACTTTAAAGGAAAACTAGAGCTAAACAATAAGGTGAGACAAAGTTTGGTCACTTTCTACACAAATACAGTGATAAAAATACTATTTTCTATTTACTATATTTGCTAATGGTTTTGTGGCACTGATTAATAAACATTAATCACTGTAATCTAAATTTAAAATAACCTAAGTGTTTGGGATTTTATCAATATGTTTATCAATAAACCCATTTCCTGCAGCTAGAGAGAGGGACAAGAAGCAATAAGGCAGACATACATCCAAATCATGATTTGTGGCAAGTGCACAGGGCAAATGCCCCGAACATCTGGTCACAGAGTTTATTTATACAAAGAGATAAGAAAGGAATGGGAGTGGATCATGTGTGTGTGTGTGTGTGTGTGTGTGTGTGTGTGTGTGTGTGTGTGTGTGTGTGTGTGTGTGTGTGTGTGTGTGTGTGTGTGTGTGTGTGTGTGTGTGTGAATGCTTTCAGGACATTCAATTAGTAGATCTGTTAATAGGACTAAAGTAATGAAATATAAAATTTCCATAACACTAAGTTTTCTACATATATCATAGTTTTACACAAACACTTGTCATACAGAATAAAACAGATGATTTCCAGCTGCTAGCAATAAAGCCAGACATATTGCAGCTGCAAAACTGAGAAAAGGATGCTTTTGCATAAAGCAAAAATAACAGCACTGACATATTCTCCTACAAAAGATATAAGATATGAATGTGTGCAAATGAAGCGTGACCTACAAACCACAACAAATGCAACAAACAAAGAGACAATGCTCCAACCAGAACGAGATCAAGATAAAATTCAAAGTAAAGATGCAAACATCTGACAAAAACCCCACAGAAACTAGAGTGTGGGGATGGTTTTCTGACAAAGCTGCTATCAGTGCAGCTAAACGCCATCTGCAGAGACAGCAGGTTTCATGGAGCCTCTGCTGGAATACTGAATATCAATAAGCAGATGATGGGACACAGAGAGTGTCTGATCTCTAATGTTGTGCATTATTGACTGGTGCCATTTCTGCTGCAGCCATTCATTAAATGACCCAAAAACGGGCTGAGAAAATGCCTGATGTGTGACGAATTACATGGTTTGCATGGTAAATTAATAGTTTGGCATTTAGAGAAAAGTGCTCATTCGCTTTCTTGTGGGGGCTTTAATGAGCGGATCAATGCTGCTTTTAGGTTTAAAATTAGCTTCAGAAACAGACATGAAACAAACATAGAAACAGGTGTTAAGGCTTGATGCAAGACATGAAAACAAACTATTAAGACATAAAAAGCTCATTTTGACCCCTGCATCATAAAACAATTGTTAGTAATAAATGAAAACACAAATTTAAAAGCTTGTATACGTAGTTGTGTCTGAGGAATGCTGAGTTTGATTCTGTTTCACTTTCCCTTCAAAGCATAAAGAAAAGGTTTGATAGCTTCTAAAGAGAAAGACCAGCGCTCTCTGTGGCACTTCTCACTCTAATGTGGGTCAATGATGCCAGAGCACCCTAACCTGGCAAGCCTCCTTATATATGTAAATGTATAGACTGGCCACGGCCCATAGACAGAGCTCAGTCATAGGGGCAGACTCTGCAGGTGTCTTACAAACTGTCGCTGGATGTAGGGCCATGCAATCTGAAGACATAAGATCATTAAAGATTATAAAGTGATGACGATCTACCAAAGCTTGGAGATCGTAGAGCCGTCTATTTGCATTCTATCACCTGTACCATTATTTCTGCACGCGTCTACCGGCACATTTTTTTTCAGCTGAGTTACACTATTTGCTAGTCCTTGCTTCGCTGCAGCTGTGGTGCAACACCTGCTACAAACATATAGTGTCATGACTGGCTGGACCTAAAATTGTTCAGGCCAATGGCAGACCTGTTAAAATGGAGCGTTGCTAACCCAACCCAAAGAGCTAAATCCTTTACTACTGCTACGGTTTATCTAGGTTCCCCAGAGACAGAAGCCAAACTGCATATTGTCCCATATTCGATGATAGGGTTGTTTACCTTTAAAGAGCAAGTCACCCCCAAATCAACTTTTTTTTGATAAACTATATAAATGCGTGTCTAATCATGCTGCAGACACATGTGGTCAATAGTTTAGCACTTTAGTGAATTTTAGTTAAAACTTAAATGTTCTGCCTAAAACTGTCAGTGTTGTGCCGTTGTCAGCTAAAAACTCTGCACTGCGTATGAATTTAAATCTGCCATCACTATTGGCAAAGAGGTACCTTAGAGCGTTAGCTAGTACCATATGATGTCACAATGTCGTTGTGAGCCTGTGTGTGTGTGTGTGTGTATGTGTTAGCGACTCCGCCCTCTCTGTCTGCAAGGCAACAGCATTTGTTGCATTTTTCAAACAGGAAGTGGGAGTGGAGTAATACTCTGGTAGGGGGTGACTTGCACTTTAAATGGTAAATGGCCTATTTGTAAAGATCCTTCAAGGATTCTACAATCCCCCAAGGTGCTTCACAACATATCCGCCCATTCACACAAACATTCACACGCTGGTGGAGAGGAGCTACAACGACCCAATCCCATTATTCGCACTGTGCCCTGCGGTCTTCAGCAAAGTGCACTAGGAGAAAGTGCAGAGTAGGCTTCGAGTGCGTGGTACACAAGCGTGCCAAACTGAGACAGGGAGCATTGCGTAATCGACTGCAATGCATGCCGGGATGCATTAATGCGCACTTGGGTGCAAAAGGGGCGTGATCAACTTTCGCACTTGAGAATCAGGACACCCTATGCACTCGCACCCCTGGCCGGGTTTCCGCAATGGAAGGGCACATGTATGGAAGTGCGAGTATTGGGATTGGGCCAGTGTAGCCACAGCTGTCCTGGAGCACCCTGATGGAATTGAGGCTGTTGAACCGACGCCTCCGAGCAACTCCAACTACCACAAGCAGGTGAGAAGAGTGTCCATGGTCATGTATTTGTGATTTCCATCAGTGGCGACATAAATAAATGACTCCTTTTTTCTTGTTTTAACCAATAAATAAACAAATATTTTTCTCGTGTGTGGTGGAGAGTGTCCTTAGACTTTCTCAGCCTTTACGAAATAAACTGGTATTCTCCCTCCTCAAACAGTTATCTGACTACATCTAAATAATAATAATAAAAGTAAAACGTGGTGTTTCTGAAACATTAGGAATCAGTTTTACATTCGCCTAGACTATTTGATCACTGCTTAATAAAATAAATAAATGAAACAAATTCCAAAAAACCCAAAAGCTGATTAATAAACAATTTTAATCGGAAGCAGCGACTATCGAACAATAGAAGGAGAAGCAGCCGTGTTGTGATGGGAGGTCAGGGGGAGGGGTGGGACGTGTGGTGGGTATTTGGGTCAGTCGTGGACCAGAGGATGGATGGAGCAACATATTTTCACAATAAAAGGCTGAGATTAAACGAGGAAGTGAGCCGAGTCACACAATCATCCAGAAAAAGTCAAAATCTATAGTTAATGGTTGAGTTTCCAGAGCAGAGCTCCAACAGTTTCATGACAACCTAAAGCTTCTACAGCAATGCAGCATGGAGGGTAGAGAAGTGGGTGTTTATCACGCTTGGTTGAGCCATTAGCTGCATGCGGGGGGGGGGGGGGGGGGGGGGGGGGGGGGGGGGGGGGGGTCTTTTGTTTAAGATAGCAGTGCTTGGCTTATGCCTCTACTTTTCGTAAAAGTCAACATGAATCTGTTTATAAATCAAAGTACATAACCTGATGAATTATTATGGAGAATATAAAACCTTCCTAAAAAGCTCAAATTGAAGCAGCATCTTCCAAGGTTCGGTTACCATCACACAGCTTTGACACAACCTTTACTCTTCCTCCTCATTTAAAAGTACAAACAACAGATTCTCTTCAACATCCTCATCCTCACAAACAAGCAAGAGCATCATGAGTCTCAGTTCATCTGCTGGAGGCACTCAGACTTCCAAATCTGTTGCCTCAACACATCCGACTGATTCAGACCCACCACAAAGGCTGCCACGGTCTGCGAGAACACAGCCCCGCACAACAGCAACAAAAGCCTACCTCTAGTCCTCCTTGAGCAGCGGCTAAGGGTGAAGCTTGGAGGGAAAAAAATGGAACACGTGGGCTCCTCTAGCAGACAGCCACACTCCTCATCACCTCCCCTCTCGTGTGTTGATCTCTGTTCGGTGCTGCCTGCTCGCCCTGATGGTGCATCCAGAGGAAAACCAGTCGGTCTCTAGGACAACAGATCTGCGATCTTCCTCCCTGGAGCCCAAAGCAAAGTCCATCCGTGTCTGTTTTCCCTCTGTGACTGAGCGATAATCCTGGTGTGTGGTGCTTTAACGGCTCAGACAGAGCAGCAGGCCGGAGCGAGGAAGCAGAGAGGAAGGGGGGTGGGGCAGGTGAGCTGCTGCTTGTGAGAGGCATGGGAGATGCTTCAGCATGGAAACGTGAGCTGTTCAATGTCCAGACTAGTGTGAAGAAAGCACTGGGATTATTAATCATCAGATCACTGAGACACCTGAAGCCTTCTGCAAAAGGAGAATTGCACATTGATGAGTAAAAAAGCTCAGTAACAAGGTTATTTTTAAAATGATAAACAAAAATTCTTACTTGACAAATTTAGAAAAGGCAAACTTTTCAATCATTGTGTTTTTTATTTTATTTCGTAAATGTTATCATATCCACTTGCCAAATGTTTTGGATTCTATCAAAATAACAGTATCCTGTTTTTTATTGTTTTTTGGAGAGGTCTAATTTGTAGTATTTAAAGAGAGGCTGTGTTTTAGTCTGTTTTTGTGTTTTCTGCTTAGTTTTCCCTACTTGGGGAACTTTGGTGGGGGTTTTTTAGGCTTTCAAACCTCAGAGTCACAGATACAAACAGAAGCACAAATCCTGTTTTCTCAGTGGCCAACTCGTAGGTAATTAGATCAAGATCTTTTATTAATTAGCACTGTTTCAAACCTCCTGAAACACAAACCTGCTGTGTCTGTGTTTGAGCAGGCACACTGCCCTCTGCATGATGAGATCTCAGAGATCATGAGATCTGCATGATTGGCCCTCATCACTTTTAGGGTCTATATACAGAGTCACATTCATCAATAATTCACTCAGCTGTGTAAACATATAACTCATGGAGGAGATAATCCTCCATTACTAACAGGAAACAAAGAGACCAATCTAACACAACTACACCTAAAATATGAGCTAACATTTATTACACAAGTTTAGACACAGTTGGGTGATGGCACCATGAGTCAAGATAGTAAATAAACCCAATTACACAAATCAAGATCCACAAATTCTCAGGTTTTCTTCACGTTTGATCAGAAAAAAAATGTTGCCGTCTTCCCATTTTGAGCTATATAAAGTAAAAAGCATTCAACAGAAACAGCTTTGCTTAAAGTTTCCAGTGACATCATGATGGCTGCAGACAATGGGGAATTCACAGTGTTAGTATTGTTAGATCTTTCTGCAGCTTTTGACACTGTGGATCACAGCACCTTAATTAACAGACTTGGTGACTTGGTGGGTATCTCTGGAACTGTTCTAGACTGGTTTAAATCGTACCTTTCAAACAGAAGTTGCAGTGTCTGTACAAACCAAATCACGTCAGATTCTACTGATCTGTTCTGTGGGGTACCCCAAGGCTCTGTTTTGGGTCCACTGTTATTTCTGCTGTACATACACCCTCTTCGACAGATAATTGAGTCTTTTCATAATGTCTTTTGTCACCTATATGCAGATGACATTCAGCTGTACTGCTCCTTTAAGGATTTTGAGTTCTATAAGCTGTCTGAATTACTAGAGTGTCTATCAGCTATCACCAGGTGGCTAGAAGATAACTTCCTTGAGTTAAACTCTGAAAAGACTGAATGTCTGATCATTGCCCCTGGGAGCAAAGTTCCCCTGATTAGTCAACAACTTGATCATTTATCTTCTGCTGTCAAGTCAAACTTGAGCAATTTGGGTGTCGTTTTTGACCAATCAATGTCTCTTGAAGGCCACTCATACACACTGGTCCGAAACTGGTTTTATCCCTTAAGAAATATCACCAAACTGCAAAGGTTGGTGTCAAAACATGAACTTGAAATGGTTCTCCACACCTTAATCTCGTCCCGTCTATAGATTGTAACACACTTTTCACATGTTTTAACAAAAAAGCCCTTGACCGCCTTCAGTTGGTCCAGAGCTCTGCAGTGAGGCTCCTAAATGGAGCAAACAGAAGAGCACACATCACTCCTATTCTGATGTCTCTGCACTGGTTACCCATTAACTTTAGAGTCCATTTTACAATCCTGACTATAACTTTCAGGGCTCTAC
>SSNQ01000374.1:48029-58095 GCA_006942095.1 Nothobranchius kuhntae | reverse complement strand
ATTTCACAAGATCAATTATATTGATAATTCATATTTATATAGAATATCACATCTTAACGGCCATTTATTAAAAGTAACCACTTACATCATGTTACATATGGAACTAAAGCCCCAGCTAACATGGTCACAACAGTGTTGATGCTCTAAATGACTCTAACTTGATTGTTAGAGGTTTGTTTCTGTGAAAGGGTTCAAATCTTACCAGCTGAACAACCTCAGTTAGGAGAAACAGATACACTCTGCCTGGACAGAGGGGCTAATGGCTAATCTCAGTGGAGCAAGTTGGAGTTTTCCAAGTGCTTCTGCAGATGTTTGAATAAAAAAAAAAATAAATAAAAATATGTATCCCTTGTAGCACCAGAATTTTTTTCCCTCCTCAGAAAATGACTCACAAGGCATGCATTCAGTCTAGATTATTTGGTACAGGAGTTGATTAAAGTCATTTTGTGATTAGTTGCTGGCTCATCTTTTCAAAACTAACCACTATCTCAAAACTGTTTAAGGGGCTATCTACACCAGGTAAGGTAAATATATTTCGGATACTCAATTTAAGCATCTGGAAACAAAAAGTCCTACATTTCTTTAACGTGTGTGTTATGTGGCATAAGATGACTTACATGTACAGGTGAAACTCTAAAAATTTGAATGTGATGTAAGAATTATTTTGTTTTAGTCATTCAACATAAAAGGTGAAACTAATAAATGAGATAGACTCATTTGTTATAACTGTGATACTTGCGGCTTACAGCTTATGAAAACCCACATTCAAAATTTGAGACAACTAGAACATTGTGAAAAGGTTCACCTGCAAATGGTTCCTGAGCCTTTAGATCAAAGGTCACAAACCAGGAAACATATAAGGTGCCCACAGGCATTTTCTCTAAATTGCTCAAGTATAAAATAAAAGACAATCAGCTGCCATCTTTTTAATCACAAATACATTAATATAGATTAAAAAATTACACCTTTCTTTTTTTCTATTAAATTTGTTTATTAAACAGAGTTAGTTTAACTCTTATCTATTCTAGTTCAAAGGTCAACCTGGTAGTCCTTCATATGACTCAATAACCACGAAATAGCTCTTTGTTTCACAAAAGTTAGTAACCCTTGCTTTAGACAGTCTCTCAGTTGAAAACTGAAAAATATTAAATTTTGCACAAAATTTAAAATTTTCAAGTATCACCCGTATATGTGTTCAACAAGTCTGTTTTCAGCAGCCCTTAAACCAGGGGTGTCAAACTCAAATTCCTGTTCTAGCCAGATACCTGCATCATGGGGTTGAGCTCTGCTGAGGAGGAGACTCCTGTTGTTTTGTTCATCTTCAACATAATAATGACAACATTAGATGACAACAGGTGCTCACACAGGTTTGTGCTGCTGAACATGGAGAGCTTCTGAGCAGCTTGACCACATTGCTGTGTGTCGGGGAGGAAAAAATAAAAACTACAGCAGCCACAGAGTCATGCTGATTTGAGCGTGTCGCTGCTCGCTGGAGTTATATCAGCTCTGTCTGGAAGGTTATTTGGAAAACTTTCTCTTTCAGTCGTGAACACATTACTGAGCGGTTAAAATCTCTGTTTCTGGGCTTCTACGTCGTAAAATAGCTGAGTAAACTCGGAGCTGAGTGAGAGGATTGTTTAGTTTGTCTGAGACAGCGTAGCTGCAGACACCGGCAGCAGACGCTGGAAAAAGAAAACGCAAAGGAGGGGGCGCTTCGGCTCTGCGCTAACGCCGCAAAATCATGGGAGTTGTTGTCTTTGCAGTAAAATTGGCCAGCAGGTCAGTTTTAATATATTTTTGATATTTATCTCGCGGGCCACATCTGGCCCGTGGGCCTTGTGTCTGACACATGTGCCTTAAACTAAGCAATCATTGACTAACTGATCAATATTTGGCAGGTCACTTTTGGTTGGAAGACCTCAGCTAGTCACCTCTGAACCTCTCGCTGAAGGACCACTGTTTGGTGATTCAACCTCCGAATCAAGTGTGATGGAGCAGAGAAACCACAAAGCTCATTTCTATAGTGGTGTCCCCCAGGGATCTTTCCTGGGGACACTCCTATTCTCATTATACATGCTACCACTAGGAGGAATTTTAGCTAAGCATGAACATCATTTTCATTGCTATGCTGACAATGTGCAGATTTATCTCCCAATTAGTCCCAACTCCAACTCTAGCATATCATCTCTGCTGAGCTGCCTCAATGACCTCCAACTATGGCTCTCCGACAACTCACTGCTGCTAAATGAAGACAAAACTGAGTGTTGTTTTTACTCCCTCAAACCACCCAGGTGTCATTGCGACCGACCTTGGTCAGTTGGCCATTAGACGTAAGCAACATGTTAGAAACCTCTGTGTCATCATCGATGAATACATGAATTTCGACAAACAGATCGTCAAGTTTTTATCAACTTAGGGCCGTTTCCAGGCTGAAACAATTTTTAAACCGCTCTGACCTGGAAAATGTAATTTATGTCCTTATAAGCTTGCGCATCGATTATTGCAATGACCTGTATGTCAGTTTATCCAAGTCCTCCATTGCTGGTCTTCAACTAGTCCAAAATTTTGCAGCCCGTCTCCTCATTAACACATCGAGGCGGGGCCATATTACTACCATTCTCTTAGAACTGCACTGGCTTCCTGTGTTTTTCAGAATACAATTCAAAATCATACTGTTCACATTCACAAGTATCCGTGGCCTAGGTCCTACCTATCTCTCTGACTCCTTGTCCATACGTTGGCTAACACGGTCCACTAGGTCAACGGGGAAGCTTTTTCTTGAAGTCCCTCAATCTAGACACAAGCGCTGGGGTGACGCGGCTCCGGCAGTCTGGAACAAACTCCCTGATAACCTGCGTTTGACTTCTGAGTTGTCTTTGTTCAAGCGCAAGCTTAAAACCTACCTTTTCCAACAGGCTTTTAATCAGTAGCTATCCTCTGGTGGCTCTCTTACTCTCTTTTTTAGCTTTCTCTTAAGCTTAGCTATGTCACTCTATATGTTGCATTGAACTGTATGTTAGTGTTTACTTGCGCTGGTTTCATGTAATACCTTTTATTGTTATGTCCTGTAAAGCAGCGGTTCCCAAACTTATTTAGCTGTGCACCCCCTTCTTGTCATGTTGGGAGGAGTGGAGATGGTAGACCATGTGTGTTGGAGAGTTCAGGAGGCAGGAGAGCAGGCACGGATGAAAAAATAAAAATGGTTTTAATGGTGGAACGGGAGCGACAGGACAAACAAGCACATGCACATACAATGATCGACGAAGACTGGTACAAGGAGGGAGGTATAAATACACAGGGAAATCAGGAACACATGGGCAGGTTAACAAGGGGCAGGTGAGAACAATAAGGGCTATTCAGGGCAGGAGAGAGACACAGGGGCAGGGGCAGGGGCAGGGGCAGAACGTGACACTTCTATGTCCCGACCATGTTGATGCACCTTCAAGCCCCCACATACATATATATATATATATCAGACGTCAAGCTAAACAGTCACTCGACAGACAGTGTTAAAAAAATATGATCGACTTTTTCCCCATCACTTTCATTTTTTAAATAGTAGGCCCTAATTAATAAATATTCAATACCATTACAATTTCGTTTGATTTAATTTTAAATAAATATTTAGAGTGCCCAGGTAGCACATCAAAAATGCAATTTAACGGTTTTTGCATGGAAAGTTTAACCCGTGGCCAGAGCTCTCTCCTTCCTTCTGCTCTGCATAAACCTGAACTGGCCACCTACTTGTGCGTAATCAAATGTCTATAAGGGAAAAGTTGGAAAAGCTATAGCCATGGGGTTCACTTTTGCCTCAGACCGACTTATTGCTGTTTTATGGTGTGGCTGAATCTGCGATCCGCTGCCACGCGGACTGGAATAACAAATGCTGCAGTAACATGAGTTGTGGTCAGGTTCATGAGGAGTCACTGGCTGGAGCGGACTCGAATTTCATACGTCATCCCAAAATAGAAGCTAATATCTTAATTTGACCTTGAATGAAAAATGTTGTTATAAAACCTCTTAAAAAAATTTTTTCATCACGGAGGAGGCAGCGCTCATTTCTGCCTTCAGTCTGACGGCGCGGCGCGTGTGCTTATTGAAACTGTGTGTGTGTGTGTGTGTGTGTGTGTGTGTGTGTGTGTGTGTGTGTGTGTGTGTGTGTGTGTGTGTGTGTGTGTGTGTGTGTGTGTGTGTGTGTGTGTGTGTGTGTGTGTGTGTGGCACAGCTCCATGAGCCACTCAAGTCACCGCATCTCGTTATTGGCGCTATTTAAACCAATGTTGTAAAATTACTTATGCCCAGCCCAGATGTGCTCACATGTGCACCCATGAGCCGTAGTTCCGCTGGATCGCGTCTGACCTCTGACAGATGCGCTCTGAACTTCAGATCTTCAGCGCGCTGTTAGAATGCTGCCCCACAGTCAGTGTGCTAATATAATAATATAATAATGCTAAAATGCTCAGATGGGAATCATTTCTTGATTTATTTTGTTACATCCACAATGTTCTGTGTGTGAGATTTACAATGTCAGAACATCTGCATGAGACAGGGTGTTAATTACAATCTGCCAGGCTCACCACCTTAAGATTTCTCCAACATCGTTAAAAATGATACGGAACATATCGGCGTGCGCAGGCCAGAGCGTTGAAGCTCGGCGCATTGTTATTATGAAGCTAGGTCACATGCGGAGGACACACACTCACGCGTGCAAAATATACTTTTTTCAATTACATTTATTGTGCCCACTTACTTTTTCTTAGGCCCACCCACAAATGAGTTTCTGGCTACGCTAATGGTGACATATGACAGACTTCTCTGAGCTCCGCAGCCATTACACTTTTCACCTCGCGCACCCCCTAGCGGTAGCTCGGGCACCCGCAGGTTCCAATGGAGCGTTCCTAGATCAAACTTTGAAAAGCAAGAATTTGGTCTAGTTCACTAGGCTAACTTTCGAATGCTTCTAGCAACAAGTGAATATTCTAATGAAGCCTAAATCCAGGCTTTTAGGATGTGGAAACGAGGTGCACAGGAGGCCCAATCATTTAAGTTCTATAATTTTCTTCAAACTAAACATTTACTACTTTGTGCAGAAAAACAATCATCAGCTTACGCATATTGTTTGTGGCTGTAATCTCAACAACCATGCGTGCATTTACAGCCAAACATCTGCACGCAGAGCAATTGCTGACAACACAGTCACTATGGCAACACTGAGCTCTCCTCCATCCTTGCTCCTTCTCTGTAAAGTGTTTTACTGACAGCATGAATCTGATGTGGTCAAGCCTCGGAGGAGCAAAGACATCCTGCAGCCAACAGCCTCTAACAGCTTCTACTCACTCCTTTTTAACTGTGAGACGTCTTTTGCAGTACCAGCTAATAACTTTTTGGCTCACCTCGACACATTTTGTTGACTCAATATCCCAGTTCTTGATTTATGTTTCAATCCTAACCTAGGGTCATCAGCTTTAGGCGATGGCCGAATGAATAAAACTGGAAAGTTTCCATTGCAGGGTGGCCGGACTCAGCTTTAGAGAGAAGGAGGAGCATTTCAGATGGACTCGGACTAGACCCCAGTGGCAGCCATTAAAAAAATAAATTTATTAAAAATATATAATTTACAAGTGAAACTCAAATAATTTGAATATCATGCAAAAGTTTATTTTTTGACCAGCCACCACTGGTACGATTGCTGGTTTCCATAGGGTACTCCAGAGTTCAAAAAGTAGTGTGAAGTGATCTGTACATGGTACCACTACACAACCCAACACATTGGAGGATATGGTAGTGATGATAAACGTTCTGCTTAGTCAGCGGCTTTTGGTCTGCCTCAGAAAAAGAAAGATCATAAAAAGGCTTCAGGCAGCGAGGCGGAACACTGGTGCAACCAGTGACTCCACCTCCTAGCCAATCAGTGACAACAGTCTCTGATGTTGTATTTTTGTCCCGGCTTGTTACTCTTGAAACAACTTCCAAACAGGTACTGAAAAAACCTGAGTTACTAGTGGAAACGCCTTGGAACCAGGGTGAATTAGTCCAACTGATTCGAGCCGAGGAGAGTAAGTACTGGTGGAAAAGGCCCATTAGTCAGGACCAGAGAAGCTGGTGAAGGTGGTAGGGGAGAGGACTGTCTTGGGTTCCCCGCAGGAGTCCCAAGACGAGAACCTGGATAAGGCTGAAGACAACGAGTACAAGTATGAAATTTCCTGCCTGGAACATTCACAAAGCATAGAGGGTTTTGCCAGAGACAATTGTGCAACAGTTAGCTTAAAAAGTTCTTAAACAATAAGAGCATCCACATTTTTCCTACAGCCATCACACACCAATATGAACACACACAGCTTTAAACTTGTGACATGAGCTGAAGAATAATGACAACAAATGCAAACCTTGGACCTCTAATGAAATGCAGCCTTCCCATCTCCCATGATCCCCTGTGAGGATCCGATCTCTGGCTCCAGTTACCTCACAGTTCAGGGCAAAGTCACTGGCCTCTGCAGAACTGAGCTGCTGAGCACATACAGAGAAAATACTGTTGTGTATGAATTACTCAGATGACATGATTGTCATCAAATGTTACACACAATCATTTTTAAAAAGCAATACATTAAATATGCTCATCCTTTCTGCAGCAGCAGATCTTGTTAATGTTGTGGTCACTCTCAGAGCAACCAAGGCAAAATAAAATATTTAATTGCTCTGATCCAAAGCCAGACATGAATCGAAAAGCCTAGGCTGTCTGAATCTCTGTCTTAGATTACAAAGACCAAAGGGACTAATAAATAAGTCTAAGCTGTCTAAATGTCTCCCCTTCAATCGTCCAACATCAGCTGGGTCTGAGAGCAGCAGATGGGATGAGCCAAGCTTGTAAGAACCAATGAAAACAGCATGAAACTGTTGTTTCTGGCCCCACTTGGAATAACAAATTCATAATTTTTCACACAGACAGCAGCTCAGAGAGAAAAGACAATTTTGGGTACAGTCTACCGTATTTTCACGACCATAAGGCGCACCTAAAAGTCTTAAATTTTCTCCAAAATGTACACCGCGCCCTTTGGTGCAGTGCGCCTATTGTGTTGTGAGACACGAACATAGTAGAAGACAAGGGGCATGGCGTGAACGTGCGGACGTGAGCGAAGACAGACCTGTGGATCTGCCACATCGTCATCAACATCCTCGCAGTTTGCCTCAGACTCCGGCTGTGAGTCTCTGTCCACTTCCTCTGCTTCCAGTTCAAAAAACAGCCGTACTATCTGAACTGCCTGGTGGACATTTATCCTTCTCATCATCCTTTATTAAAGCCCAATAAAAGCCTAATAAACTGCAGAGACACTATATCTGTCCGGATCGCTCCAAAATATGAAGTTTACCATCAATATCTGTCTAATTGTTTGTTGTTATTCCGTTCGCTCCACTCCTTTCGCGCCACTCCTTTCCCCGCGAAGCGGCTCCTTTTTGCGCACATCTCATTACTCGTGCAGCCTTCCTCTCTCTCTCAGCAACACAATGATACTTTTTGTCAACTTAATATGTGAGACTTCCACCAACAGCAAAAGGATCTCATGTTTTTGTGGGTTTCTTTATGTTCACAAGCACATTCCCTCTCACGGATTACTAAACTGATGTTTTGACAAGTTATCAGAGACAAGAGACAGTTATCTCCTTTTTAAAGTTGAATTGAAACCGAAACTCAGGGAGGCGGAGTCTTGCTGCTACAGCGTCCCAAATCAGACCTGTTCAAAAGACGCGGATATGCGTCCATGGACCCCAGAGGGTTAATAAAACACAATTCAAATCACACTATTTTCTTAGGCCTATTAATAACACACATATAATTTTGTTCATGTGGAAAGTTTATGTGGTTAAATCCACCAACTACTGGTAAACACATTCTAAACTTCAACACGGCGCATCAGCGCTGTGAGCAGCTGCGACCCAAAAAGTACCAGAACCGCTCACGGCGCATGCGCAATCATGCATCAACACCGCTCGCCCGCTATTTCCCTAATAACACACGCTGTTCGTTTTTATTTCTACACGTTTTTTTACTCACAAAGATTGTCAAGAAAGCGTGCTTGTCGTGTTCATGTCAAATTAAACTGATCACAAAACGCAGATTTACTTTCTTTATTTTGTTTTCCTCATCCAACCCCCATAAATCCCTGTGTGTCCTCCTGCAGCTCTCCCGATGAACGCCCGGCTTTAGTAGGAGGGAGACCCGTGATTATCGCTTTGTCGCGCATGTCACATTGAAAATAAATGGAGGAGAGGCGAAGTTGCCTCCCGTGTGAAGAGCCCATTAGAAGAGCACGAGCCGTCAGCGCAAGCAACGAGGAAGTGCACGTGCACTCTAAACCAGGTCTGAACCAGGACTAGACCAGTAAAGTGAAACGTGCTTTCGGCTGTTTATAATTTTCACAATGTCTGGTTTGCACTGATATGTTCCGACTCCTGAGCCCGCACAGATGTTTTACCGGTAAGTTTTACCGTGCCCGCACCCTATAACCCGGTGCGCCTTTTGTATGTGTTAAAATACCAAAAAGACACCCGTAACTGAAGCTGCGCCCTATAACATGGTGTGCCCTATGGTCGTGAAAATATGGTAATCACATTTGTAGTGACCCTTCATCCTAGCCTAGTGAACTAGACCAAATTCTTGCTTTGCAAAGTTTGGTCTAGGAATGTTCCACTGGAACCTCTGCAGCCCCAACAGCATTCTGGCTGGCCAATCACAGCTCTCTAGAGGGGTTTCAAACACATAAAGAGCTGTGATTGGTCCATAATGGTGGGCCAATCACAGTGCTCTATCTAATCACAGAGCTTTACCGCTTTGTGGGCCAATCAGGGCCCTCTCAATGCCTGGTGGGTGGGATGATGCAACAGAGTGAAACAAGAGTATGTCACATTCATCGTCCAGTGGAATGCGGAGATAATTTGAAAGACAACGGTAGAACCCGCCCCACAACCGAGAGCCGTCAATGGAGCGTGGCCAGACTAAATAATACATTTATGTAGTCTGGCTTGCCAGGCTACCTTCATCCATCACCCCTGCTACAAAAAAGAGGAATGGAACCAAATACTGCAAATCCAACGTCTGTCCTTCATTTGTCACATGAGCTAATCCAGCTAAGCAGCAGTCACATGAAATCCCTTCAATTGATGAGTAAAGGGACAAACCCATCTACTTAGGTCTCCCCAGGAATGACCCAGATGGTTTTCATGTGATTATTTCTACTCACAGGGTTTCCCAGTGATCCTTGGTGTTTTTTTTAGTCTAGTTATGGCAAATAGGTGAGTGGTGAACAGACATGGGACTATGGATGGAAACCAGCTTTCTGCTCATTCTGGTATATTCTGGTATATTTGCGTCTTGTGCGTTCATTAATATGCATTGTACCATTCAAATAAAAAAATTCTAATTCAAATTTAAATGAGCTCAAGTGAAAACTACTGCAAAAAGAGGATTTGGGCAAAACATCAAGAATGGCAAGGTCACTTCTTAGGTGTGTTCAAAGAGAAATATGGACAACAAGGAACGAAGGACTTCCGCCGTTTGGAACGATTACACCAGAAACGCGCACGTCTAAGAAACCACCTTCGCTTCTGTTTAAGATGCCGGGACGAAAACATCACACCCACAAGCCTACAGCTGAAAATATCGATCCGGACCCAGACAGCACAAAATATAATAGAAAGAGCACAGAGAGCACTGCTCAAGGAGAGGATAAGGAACGTCATAACCAAACAGAGGCGTGTGGAGGACGAACTGGAAAGAGGACACCTGGACTTGAAAAGGAATTACAAACTTGATAAACAAATGGAGGAACTAATTAAAGGACACATGATGGAAAAACAGGAGAAAGAGTTCATAAAAGTAAAAGAAAGACACATAAAGAAGTTAAACAGACTCATAAACAAGAAAAAGAGGGGAGAAATACAAGGTAACTCCACATCAAACACATGGGTATGTAACATTTCACAATACAAACTAACAGAAGCAGAAGAGAGCATATTAAAGAAAGGTTTAAACTTTGCAGTCACACCAAAAGAAATACCATATGATGAATTT
>SSNQ01000374.1:1801-48005 GCA_006942095.1 Nothobranchius kuhntae | reverse complement strand
TTTCATGTGATTATTTCTACTCACAGGGTTTCCCAGTGATCCTTGGTGTTTTTTTAGGCCTAGTCCACACGTAGCCGGGGTTTTTTGAAAACGAATATCCGCCCCTCCAAAAACTTGCATCCACACCACCGCGTTTTAAAAACAAACTCTGTCCACACGTACCCGGATAAATACGTTGTTGTGGACATGCCAGACCTATAGGCGGCAGTACTTCCCCCGTTCTTAACCTCGTCCTTCGTCTGTGGTCTTCCGCAAGGAGCAGTAATTCTGCTTGCAAAAACAAACAAGCAGAAAGCGCTTGGACGGTTGATGGATCGGGTAGTGACAGAGCGCAGCTCTGAAAGCTTCCGTGATGCCGGCTAGTGTAAACACAGGTCGCACACGTGATGTCAGCATTTTTTTGTCGCGAAAAGTGACGCTGCGGACCTTAAAACTCCGGTTTTGTCCGTCCACACGCAGACACCCAAAACGGAGAAAACGCAGATCTTCACTTTGGCCGGAGTTTTTAAAAAACTCCGTTTTCGTGTGAAAAAACTCCGTTTTCGTGTGGATGACAGGCCAAAACGTAGGAAAATATCTACGTTTTGGCAGATCCCCGGCTACGTGTGGACAGGGCCTTAGTCTAGTTATGGCAAATAGGTGAGTGGTGAACAGACATGGGACTATGGATGGAAACCAGCTTTCTGCTCATTCTGGTATATTCTGGTATATTTGCGTCTTGTGCGTTCATTAATATGCATTGTACCATTCAAATAAAAAAATTCTAATTCAAATTTAAATGAGCTCAAGTGAAAACTACTGCAAAAAGAGGATTTGGGCAAAACATCAAGAATGGCAAGGTCACTGGACGGACCCTTGCAGAAAATCACAATAAATTATATAATGACCTTTCTATATAGCACCTTTACTGAGTCAGAGGACTCCAAAGTGCTTTACACTTCAGTGCATCATCCATCCATTCACACACACACATTCATTATGCTGCTTCACTGCCACCTAGGCTTGACTGAATAGTCTTAGGTGTNGACTTACAAAAATGCACGCCGGACACTCACTCATGCTCCCCATACACAACCTATTAACTCTGGTCCCAGTACTGCTGCACATGGGGTACAACCATCACCGGTAACCAGAGTTTGACCCTTTCTACTGGGGTGCTGATGAGCAGGCTCCCCCGCCCAACCCTGAGCACAGCAACCCACCACCCCAGACCCCAACCAGACGGCCAGATCTCCCTCCTAGCCTCCAGCCCCAGGAAGCCTAGCAACAACAGAGGTGGCTAAGACCCCTAGTCTCCCTCCACCTGCTCCAATATAGTGTTGTGTGATCATAAGGTGTATTCCATGGCTGTGGTGAGTGGGCAGTGCGGGCATCATCCGGCATATGCCAGCTGATGCCACCGCACCACCCCACTTACACCCTCAGCCATCAGTGTCTAAGTGCGGTTTAAAATTGGAAGTGGGCTCCGGCACTCGGGAGGAGGCTGAAATATCCCCCTGCCAAATGCCGTTGAATGTGCTCACTCCCAAGGCCCTAAGTGTGTGTTTGTGTGGAATGTCGTCAGTGGAAGTGTATAAGGTGCAAATAAAATTGGGGGGCAGGTTGCCACAGGAATGCGGAAATGGGGTCCATACCCGCACTCCCTGACTTGCCCACCCCCCAAGGTCCTATGTGTATGTTTGTGTGAAAACTACTGCAAAAAGAGGATTTGGGCAAAACATCAAGAATGGCAAGGTCACTGGACGGACCCTTGCAGAAAATCACAATAAATTATATAATGACCTTTCTATATAGCACTTTTACTGAGTCAGAGGACTCCAAAGTGCTTTACACTTCAGTGCATCATCCATCCATTCACACACACACATTCATTATGCTGCTTCACTGCCACCTAGGCTTGACTGAATAGTCTTAGGTGTGTTCTTGCTGTGTTGTATCTCTTATTCCATGCTGTAGTTCTTTTTTAAAACACAGTTTTTAAAAAAGCAGTTTTGTTTACCTGTTTTCCCGCCACGTTTCGTTTGCGGCTGCAAACTTCCTCAGCCTGACGCTGATGGTGGCGTCACATGTGCACGGACAACACCACCTCTCTCAGTCGGATTGAAATTTCATTCCGATAGGGCCGAATTGGATCAGAACTTTCCGATTGACATGTTTACATGCAGAATTTTTGATCTGAGTGGGTGTTCAATACAATTAATTGTGCCCATGTAAACATGGCTAATGACTGACATGACTGCGAGAGACTGGGTTTGAACTCGATCCCCAGTGAGTCATGGTGGATGGCTGCTTATACTGTGCCAGGATCCTTTGGAGGTTTCTTCCTGTTAAAAGGGAGTTTTCCTCTCCACTGTTGCTAAATGCTTGCTTAGTATGAGGATTGATGTTAGTGACTTGATGCAATTTGCTGGGTTCCTTATATTGGGAACTTTTTTCTGATTGGCTTAACGAACTGGGGCCTAATCTATCAAGCTTGCTTACGCACAAAATGGGGTCGGAAAACTGCGTAAGCAACTTTCCATGCAAACTTTGGGATTTCTGAAAGAAAACTTAGCGGAAAAATGTGCGCAACTTTAAGTTGACTAAGGACCTGGCTTACGTACATTTTGGACATGGAGAGCACCTGCAGTGCTGCTGCTGAGAAGGATAAAATTATGAAATCCTGCACCATTATCACTTGTACTGCTTCGTTTTCACACAGAACAAGACCCCCCACATGCACACACCCACGCGCACACACTCACACACACACACACAGCCTGAAATGCAGAATACGGAATGCAGAATATCAGCAGGGGGACAGATTGAGACAGAATGTCATACGTCTGTGACAGTGTGAGCGTCCTGTCACTGTGACCCGATTGATCATGCGCCCTGGCTACTTGGACAAGGGAGATCTCCGTTTGGCTGACTGGTTAGCGCGCGTGATTTTCACCCAGAAGTCTGGGAATCGAATTCTGACTGGACCATATTTTTATATCCGCCACAGATCTCTGAAGAATTCACAACATTGACGGCTTCAGCAACGCTGCGTCACTCTNTGGATTTTCTCTTATTTGTTTTGCAAAAGCACTTCCTTTCATTTCTCCACCTCACCCACAGGTACCTCAATTTCTGCTTCCTTGAAATTGCGCTTCCTTGATCTGCCTTGATCTACGGTCGCCATGTCATTGGCGGAGTGCTGCAACAGCCGGCTCATATATATGCATGAGATCCAGAAGGCACTTTGCATTGACTATTTATGGCAGTAAGTGGGCGTGGGGAGGGCGGGATGTGACTAAAATGCAGCTGAGAAACATTCTCGTTAGTCTCTGATTTATGAAGCGGAGATTGCGTGCAGCTGTGCGTACTCCATGTTTGATAGATCACAAACCTGCTTGGCGTACGTACATTTTTTTGCTGAGCTTAAGTACGGTTTTAGCAAGGATTCTACGCAATGTTTGATAAATGAGACCCCTGACCTGTATTGGAATGTTTACTGTGTGAAGTGCCTTGAGACGACTCTTGTCGTGATTTGGCGCTATATAAATAAACTTGAATTGAATTGAATTGAACTAGGGCTGGACAATAATTCAATACCAATATATATCAATCGATAGACAATAGAAAATAATGTATCAATAAAAGCTTCAATAAATGTTTCATTTTTCCATAATAGCCTATCTGATAGCTTTATACTAGTCATTACTTATACCCAACAAATCAAAACAGACCCAAGCTCTCTCGTCTCAAACCTAAACAGACAGCAATGTGACTCAAGCAAGATGTTGTCTCGAACAAAGGTCACAGTACTTCACCAGTGTGGCAATATCTTCATTCTTACAAGTCTGACAAAAAACAAACAACGGTGGATTGCAAAATTTGCAGAGAATCGATAAAAACCAAGTCTGGTAATGCAAACCAACTTGTTTTATCATAGAGCAATGACTTAAAATGGTCAGGGCTGCACTTAAAATATATTTTCTACAATTTTTATAGTTTTCAATAATTACTGATATTGATCAATTATGTTTTATCAGTAAGCTTTTTATCTCCATAGGTCTTACTCCAACACAAACATATTGCAATGTTTGTGTTGGAGTAAGACCTTACCAACGGATGGCCATTAGGGTCAAAAATCCCTGGGAGTACAACCTCCAGTAAAATGACTCCCTTTCATCACTGGCAACGAGTGAAGAGGTAAACATGTAAAACAATATTTACGAATGCTGAAAATTTTGCAACTGTTTGTAAATGCATTCTGTCCTCACAGGCTCCCGTAGAAAGATACGTGGCATTGCCCAGAGACATTAGATCCACTCCCATTTATTTTTAAACCTTATTTTTATGGTTATATGTTACAAAAGCCGCCAATATTTTTCAACAACTGGGCATAATTTTAATCATTTTGAACAACATTTGATGGATATTTCCAGAGATTAATGGTAAAAACTACACATTGTCTATTTAAGATGAAAAAGTTATACAATGTTTTTATTGTGTTCCCAGCAGCAAACTTGTTTTGTTTAAAAGCAGAAAGAATAGCAAAAAAAATATGATCTAAACTTTAAAAAGTGTGACTTTAAAGAACGTCTACAGCAAATCCTCCTCAAGAATCAAAAACACCAACAGGGAAATGTCCAGAGCAGAAATCAACCAGTAGACATACCTGACAACAACTGTTTGACCTTTGACTAGGAGTGGCTGCAGCCCAGCCCAGATCACATCATAACTACCTAGTTTTACATGTGTAGCTATTCATAGAAATTATCTTTTGAATGACTTCGCGAGGCTCTGGAAAGCATCTTGAACAACTAAATTCAGGTGTTTAGAATAGGTCCATCAGTTTCTATGATGCATGTCAGAAGCTTTCTCTAATTTATGTGGGTAATAAGTGTTTCTGTTGTTAACTTCCTGGTTGTAACTCAGACTTTGTTTCACTTATGTAAATCAGTGATTCTACAAAAACTGATTTTAATAAGTAATACTCTTCTAAACTGAAAGCAGTTTAGCAAAACTATTTTGATACTGTACATGTATGTTTTGTCTTTAATCAATGCATTTGTATTTATTTTTATTTGTTTAGATTAGGTTTTTGGGGGTTCTTTTGTGAAATTTGTTGGTTTTGAGTTGTATTTTCGTCATTGGGACTTGTTTTTTAATTGAAGCCCAACAGGCCAAAAGGCTCAAACGTTAACAGGTGACTAAACAGAGCATCTTGATAGGGAGGGACCTGGCTCTTTTGGCCCCCAGCTGGAGCCCAATTAGTTATCCTTTCATGCAAACAGTCCAGAAAGATGTTAGAACATTGGTCCAAGTAATCCGAGTTCAGAACCGTGGACAGAGCCCACTCAAAGATGAGTCTCCGCACAGATGGAGGTCAGTAGCTCTGACCTGTTCAACCACCAGCTGCTCTTCAACAATTTATCAGATAAATAACACACTTCTCTCCTGAGATTAGCTTTTGTTGTTGATGTTTTAAACCCCTACTCCCCCTCTACCCAGCAGCAGCCTGCTGACTCTCCAAAAATCACTGTTATCTGCACAGAAACTCGCGCAAAATAATGCAGAATGTCTGAAAGTCCAACTAAAAATCTGAGAATCCTGGATGATTTTAAAATGAAGATAGGATTAAAGCAGAATTTATAATCTGGCTGAAGTTACAGCCATGTAATTTTGGGTTCAAATTGGCTAATAATAAAACAATTAGCAGATTTGTTTTAAATTACCGCTTTAATTGAAGTAGAATAAAAAGAGTTATTATTCGGTCACGACAACAGATAATTAGGCAAAACATTTTAAAATTGAGCCTCTTTAGACATAGGGTTAGCTGGTTATAGCTCACATGCATATTAAAAACAGAATAACTCACCCGGAGGAACTCAGTTTATTGTAATGCGTTAGCTTATAATTCATGGCTCTCAGCTGCAGGCTGCCTCCGCTGTGGTAAACGTTTTACTGAAAGCAGTCGCCAGATGGGGGATGGTTCCCAGGGGGAGTAACAACTTCCGGCAAGCTCCTTCAAAATAAAAGAACAGGTTGCTGAAGGGGACATTCCGAAGAGCATTAGGTTTGGGGGAAATTATACAATAAGCCTGTTCCCAAGAGGCCAACTCAATTGTTAGGATCTGTTTCTGACTTTATTGGAAAAAAAGATAACGCTAAAATGGATCTCCTGTCTTCGTGGAGGTTTACGAAGACAGCGTATTTCTAGCTTGTAGCCAGTAAAATCTCTGACTATGTGACCTTGTAGCCTGTGGCGCAAAAAGTGGGTATGCAGTGTATGCATGCATGGGGCACCAGGCTGGAGGGGGCGCCAAAGCAATGATGCAAAAATAATTTTAGTCTGCATTTCCTGTGTTTAGTAACAGTTGTGGTTTTTTCTGTTGTGTATTTGCAAATTACATTGTGGAGGAGTCAGGGACGACACAAGGTAGGTTTCATTCACATCATTACTCCTTGCAACACTGAGCTCTTCTGCTCTGTGTCGGTCGCTAAGCCTATACCGGTTGTGCAGCACACCAGGCTAACGACCCAAGGCGACAGATCATTTGCTGCTGTGGCCCCCTGAACCTGAGATCAGTGGACTCAGTGGTCTCCTTTAATGTTACCTAATGCTGATCTGCTTCTCTTTTTTTTCCTCATCAGGCGCTGTCTTGAGCTCCTTTAATACCACCAGAACAAAAGGAGAAGACTGCATGGCCAAATACTTAAAATATGCGCCAGAGATGATGGGTGGTGGTGGCAGAGCAAGAACGAAGTAGAATGACTGCTTCAACCAGCAGTGTTCAATTATGCCATTTTTTTAAAGTGTGAAATGTTTGCACACTTGCAGAATAACAACATGTTGTCACTGAAGTCTTCTTTTTCCTGCTTGCTTGGGTTCATCTTAGTGGGTTGTGTGTCCCTGCAAACTAAGGGTTTATCAATATTTTTGTAAAAACTGTTTGACAAAAACCATTTGAAAAGCAGGACTCTTGTCATCGTTGATTGGATTTGCAAAATCTAAACTAAAATCAATGTTGATTAAATGTTGGCAAATTCAACAATGTTGAGAAGCGTGACGTTGGAATGACGTTGCTATTTCAACATTGATTAGATTTACAAATTGTAAACAAAATTTAATGGTTATCCAACACTGGCACCTGACGTTGATTCAACATTGACTCAACGTTAAAATGACAACTGGGTGTATAAATATATATATATATATGTATATATATTACATTTTTATAATTTTTTTGTACACTCAATTTAGTACATCTGCAATCAGCAGCAGCTGTCCCGCCTAGGAAAGATTTGCTGAAAGATTTTTTGAACCGTCTACAGGTGGTTCAGAATGCCTGCGCTTGGCTTCTGACCAAGTCCTCCAAACACACCCACATCACCCCACTTCTCCTCCAGCTTCACTGGCTGCCAGTCAACTTCAGGGTTCATTTCAAGATCCTGGTTCTGGTCTATAGGGCCTTACATGGACAAGCACCATCTTACATTGGTGATCTTCTTAGTCCTTACACCCCAGCAGGTCCCTGAGGTCCAGTGATCAAAGCCTACTGGTTGTGCAGGCGCACCAGGCTAAAGACCAAAGGTGACAGATCATTTGCTGCTGTGCCCCAGACTCTGGAACTCTCTCCCCCTGAGCCTGAGATCAGTGGACTCAGTGGTCTCCTTTAAAAATCAGCTGAAGACTAATTTGTTCAAGCTGGCTTTCATATGACCTTCTTCACCACTCTCTCTTTATTCTGCTCTCCCCACCTATTCCACCTTCCTCAGGATCCACTGATTTCCCTCTTTTCTATTCACTCTCTCTTTCTTAACATTTTAGTAATCACAAATGTCTATTTTTTGCTCATTTTAAATATTTTTGTAACCATATTCTAAATTCTTTTTTATATTTTTACATTTTTTGTTTTAGTGAAGCACCTCGAGATTTTTATCTTGAGAGACGCTATAGAAATGATATTTTCTTCTTCTTCCACACTCCGGCTACAAATTTCTCAGAATATTATCAAAAAGACAATTTAATATATGAAAAATAATCTTTATGGCAAGATTTTACATGTCTAGTTTTAAATATAAGCATTTTATAAATGCCATACTCATACATGTTTAGTTTTTTCAAGTTCGATTCAAAATCAAGAAAAACATGGATTTTTATGTTACTACAGTGTTCTATGAAATATTTCAACCAAAATACAAAATATTCCACTGTCTATTATGTATAAGATGTTAGACTCCCGTTTTAGGGTTTTGAAAATGTATAAATGCTGAATTAAAACATCTGAATGTAAGAAAGTGCTTTGATGCTGTATACTGCGGCACAGACAGCGGTTGGCTGAATTCCGAGGACTCGCAATATGGAACGGTGGTTTGCTTAGGGACTATCAACAAATTTGTAGTCCTTCGTAAACGAGTACAAAAAAATTAAAAGCTTCCAGAATAATTTGGTAAATGACTCAAAATTACTTCTGACTTGTGTTACTAAACTACATTTACAAGACACAACGGTTTTAACACATTTCACACAATCTGATCTTTTTATAGGATTTTATTCCAAAATTAAGGGATTTTTTTCAATGGCTCCTATGTAAATCAGTCTAAATACATAAAACCATTTCTCAATGTTGTTACTAAGCCACACTAACGAGACACCACAGTTTTTAACACCTTTCATACAATCTGATCTTTTCATGATAATTTCTGTGATTTCTTTCAATATCTCTTAATTGATTTTACTACTCAAAACCATTTCTCTATTGTGTTACTACGCCAGACCAATGAGACACAGCAGTTTTTAACACCTTTAATATGATCTGATCTTTTTTATTAGGATTTTATAAAAAAAAATAAGGGATTTTTTTCAATAGCTCTAGGTAAATACCCAAAACCATTTCTCAATGATATTACTAAGCCAGACCAATGAGACACAGCAGTTTTTAATCACATTTCACAAGATCTGATCTTTTTAATTATTTTCATAAAAAATTCTGTGATTTCTTTATATACCTCTTAGGTTAATTGATTTTAATACTCAAAACCATTTTTCAATGATGCTACTACACCAGACCAATGAGACACAGCAGCTTTTTTAACATTTCACAAGATCCAATCCAAGTAATTTTTGTCAATAGCTCCTAGGTAAATCAGTCAAAAAACTCGAAACCATTTCTCAATGGTGTTACTAAGCCAGACCAATGAAACACAGCACTTGTTTTCACATTTCACAAGCTCTGATCCTTTTTTTTTTTTTAGAATTTTTATTTAATAAATAAGCGATTTATTTCAATAGCTCTTAAGCTAATTGCTGTAAATACTCAAAACCATTTCTCAATGCTCAGCAACACAGCTTAGGCCATTGCAATTAATCTTTGTCCTCAATCAAACCTCTCCTCCCACAAATTCTTAGGTGGTATGCTTTTCTTCCTCCTGTCTTGGAGTGGGGATCTCGTCGATGGTAACCTTCCTCAATCAGAACGTCCCTCGTCACCACCTGGCTTGATATCAAGTTGTAGACAATCGCATTGGTACGCAGTCCATTTAATTTCAATTGGCTTCATGTTTCAGGTGAACATTTTCATCAGTAAGTGACAAGGCCAAATTCTCTCTAATCTAGCCATGTGCCATGATGGGGTTTATGTTTTAGTATTTCACAAAGACAAACATCACAGCCACCAAGGCTCTGGTCAGCACATTGGGCGAGGTGAGTTTGGGGTCCTTGCAGTTCTTGAGCAGCATTCGGCCTCTGGTGGTCTTTTTAGTGTTCAAGGGCGAGGTCCATGGTATTTGTTTGTCTTTTCTCTCTAGCTGAAACGGCGATCGTGTATTTCCTTTATGTCCTCCAGAAGCGAGGGCCCAACTTATCTTTTGACTCAACTGTTGGGAGAGAGAGACACCAATTTGCCTGAAGATGGATGCTTAAGATGTCCATGCCCAGAGTGCATAACCTCACCCAAGACAAAGACATTTACAGCTTTCATATTACACAAGGTGAAGGGGGATCAGCCTTAGCTTTTCATCTTTTGACAAAATTCCTTTAAAAAAAGGTTGGGTATTGTGAAATGCTATGAAAACTGCTGTGTCTCAGTGGTCTCCATTAGTGACATAATTGAGAAATCATTTTTACAGTGTTCTGCCCTCTGGTGGAGGATCTGTGTACTACAGGTCACCTGCTAGTATTAGACATTCTTTTGCTTCAGCTTTTATGGTCTGTTGCTCAGGGAACAAAAGCAAATTCTAAATGTGAAGAACAGTGAACCCGATGCTCTTCACACAAACGTCCACCAAACATTTGGCTCTAATATAGACCTTTTTCACAAAAACTGGAAGTGCGTCATTGACGGTGAAACTGTTCCTATCTAGTTCAGATTTCAGTCAGCACGGATCGGATTGTGTCTACAATACAAACCTTATACATTTGCCCAATATAAATTACAGCGATATTACGTTATAACATGATATTTATTTTGTTCTAACAATAATAATAATTCTCTTGTACATACAATAAAAATCTATTTGAAACAAAATAATATGTTCTAACATCATAAACATGTATAATATTGAATATATAATAAAATGTATAATGATTCTATTGCGCGGCCCACAGTAGCATTTTTAGAATTGTGGAATGAGGTCAATCTGGAGGCTGCTGATTTAAATTCATGTTCAAATTTTTACTATATACACACATACATATATACATACATATATATATATATATATATATATATATGTATATATATATACACACACACACACACACACACACACACACACACACACACATATATATATATATATATATATATATATATATATACATGGTATTTAAGATATTTAAGTGTAATAAATTAATCTGAACTGCGAAAGGTATAACATATTTTAGAAAATTACTACAGCAGCGTAGCATTGCATATTTGTAATTTCACTGGTTACGTTTATTTTTATTTATTTATTTTATTTATTACGTTTTTATTATGGTGATGTTTCGCCTTAGCGGAGAAGGGTCTCATCCATACACCACTGGGCCTTCGTGGTTTTTCAGCAGGTTCCACCACACCGACAGGGGGCGATATACAGTGCTGCGCCAACCGTGCTTAACCTTCTAACCCACCAACTGACGTTCTTTCCGGCTCCGGTCCCTACGCAAGTGCAAAGGTAAAGAGATACTCGGTGTAAAAATCCGAATATATCTTTACCATCTCATGTCTTTTAATTAAACAAAATTGAACATCCGGTTGTTGATAAGGTCTTAAACGTAAGAGTGCACGTATTTAGTAGTTGAATGTCTAATAATCGTTAATATGTGGTGAAACTGGGGAAGCGAACCCGGCTTTGGCGCTGTACGGTTGCCATTTTTTCCTCGTCAGTCGCGGCCCAGTTTAACTTGAGCGTTTGTTACTTTTCCTGGTTGTTGCTGCCATTGTGCCGTAGAATTAAGGTTGGGTGTTTATTAAGCACGCGCTGCTGTCACGTTTGTGAAATTGATCTACATCCTGTCGCTTTACGCAGATGCTGATGCCCAAGAAGAATCGCATTGCTATCTATGAGCTCCTCTTTAAGGAGGGAGTCATGGTGGCTAAAAAGGATGTCCACCTGGCCAAGCATCCAGAACTTGCTGACAAGAATGTGCCCAACCTTCATGTGATGAAAGCAATGCAGGTGAGAAACCCGGGCTTTTTGTGTGGCTTGTAGTGTTTTTCTGGAGCTATCACAGGTAGTGTTACGAATAAACTACACTGCATCGATGACATCCTGACATTCATTTAAATGCAGCAAATATCACGTGACTTTAACCGTCCTCATGTACATTGTTTGAAAACATGTTGAGAAGCGATTATATGACGTGGTTTTATGTGAACTATAAACTTTTGCCATAGATAATTAAAAGCTGTCTTTGTTTAGTTTTTTTATTGGCCAGCAATGTTTTCTCAATTTAGTGCTGCCTTTAGTCATGGCACTAATATGTTTCCTTGATCTGATCTAATACGGATAAATGTAACAAGTTCACACTTGCCCGTCTAAAATGATCCAAGTGTTTGGATTTGTTAATGTCTTTGCATCCTAACAAACGTATCCAACCCCAAGGTCATCTGAGCAACTGACAGGATGTCAGCAGTCACCCGTTTTTCTTCGTGTCTGGTTCAGTGATGTCACTTTCGTAAAGTACATTTGTACAGTTGTGGCCAAAAGTGTTGAGAATGACACAAATATGGGAAATTGGAAAAGTTGCTGCTTAATCTTTTATAGTAGCAGTTTGCATATACTCCAGGATGATATGAAGAGTGATCAGATGAATTGCATAGTCCTTCTTTGCCATGGAAATTAACTTAATCCCAAAAAACCTTTCCACTGCATTTTATTGTTGTCAATGAAGAACCTGCTGAGATCAATTCAGTAATTGTCTTGTTAACTCAGGTGAGAATGTTGACAAGCACAAGGCTGGTGATCCTTATGTCAGGCTGACTGGGTTAGAATGGCAGACTTGACATGTTAAAATGAGGGTGATGCTTGAAATCATTGTTCTTCCATTGGTAACCATGGTGACCTGCAAAGAAACACGTGCAGCCATAATTGTGTTACATAAAAATGGCTTCACAGGCAAAGATAATGTGGCTACTAAGATTGCACCTAAATTTATAGGATCATCAAGAACTTCACAGAAAGAGGTTCAGTTCTTGTTAAGAGGGCTTCAGGGCGTCCAAGAAAGTGCAGCAAAGATAGTCTCCTAACGAGAATTCAGCTGCGGGATCAGAGTGCCACCAGTGCAGAGCTTGCTCCGGAATGGCAGCAGGCAGATGTGGGCACATCTGCACACACAGTGAGACGAAGACTTTTGGAAGATGGCCTGGTGTCAAGAAGGGCAGCAAAGAAGCCACTTCTCCTCCAAAATAAAAACACCAGGGACAGACTGATCTTCTGCAAAAAGTATGACAAACAAAACCCCACTAATTCTGACTAACTCCAAGAAGTGGTTATCTGCTATCAGCCAGGATTTGGCCCAGGAGTTGACTGAGAGCATGACCAGCCTTAGAAACATAAGGGCTTGTAATCGTTTCAGTACCTCACAGAAACAACTGAAACAAAGATCTAAAAGCGGTTTAGCAGCAAACTTTGTGAAAACTAATATTTGTGTCATTCTCAAAACTTTTGGCCACAACTGTAGTCCTGGACTAATTTTCACACACCAGCGTTTCCCCTTGTTTGAAAATAAGCGCTTTCATGGTTTCAAAATGCTTCTTTAAAATTCACGGACATCCTGTGTGAAATTCATGGCACATAACAAGCAATTAGTAAATAGCATTTTTAGCTCCATTTACTTGCATTCATTTTTTGTTCTTTTGGGGACCCATGGTCCGGAAGTAGATTAGCGTGACTTAGGCTTCCTATGCTAAATTAATATCCCGCATCACTTTGAAATGCGTTATGGAAGATCAGATCTGAGGGCATCACTTGTCCTGAGTGTGTTTATCTGTATTTATCTCCATTCACTTCAACCAGGGCACATGTTCTTGTTTAGGCTGAAAGTCAAAGCACTGATTAGTGCGAAGTTGTCACTGATTGAGTGGTTTAAAGCTAAAAACTTTAAAAGAATACTTGAATGTTTCACAGCAAACTCACATGTTTGCTTTAGGTTGTCTTGTGTGAATCTAGTGGGTTTTCTGTACTAAATATACTGAGATGGTTTTTCAAACCGTAACTGTGTGTGGATTGTTTTTTTTTCTCTTTCAGTCTCTGAAGTCCTGTGGGTACGTCAAGGAGCAATTTGCCTGGCGTCATTTTTATTGGTATCTCACCAATGAGGGAATCCAGTACCTAAGAGACTTCCTTCACCTTCCTCCTGAGATTGTACCCGCCACCCTGCGCCGCCAGACCCGCCCTGAGACCGCCAGACCCAGGCCCAAAGGTAACACTTGTGCACAGTTGACACACACAGTAGTCTGTTCTGCGTGTTTCCCTCTGAATGCTGAGATTCTAGCTGTAAAAGAAAGTTATTCAGTGATGTCATCTTTGAATATAATATGAACTGTTTTTTGGGGAGGAGCCTGTAATGATAACATTTACACTTAGTTTCTGACCCATAACTGTTGGTTGGAATTAATTGGCTCATGTGTAGCTCAGGCCAGATGTCTGATGCTGCAAATAAAAGCTTTAACAAAAAAAATGATTAAATATGATTAAGAAAACAAAAACATCTCATTGTGGGGCAGAGAAACAATTACATGTGCTAGAACACCTTTAATGCCTAATTTATCTGACACATTTGGCTTAAACTTTAACTGATGAAATCCTTTAAAAGAAAGCAAACATGTTTTGTTATAAGTAACTCATGAAGTTGAGAAAACGAATATGTTTTTGTTTTGTTTTAATCTGCAGGAATGGAGGGAGAGAGACCTGCCCGCCTGAACCGAGGAGAAGCCGACAGAGACACCTACAGGCGATCTGCTGCACCCCGTAAGCATCGTTCCAACCTTAACTTTGACAGTGTTAATGGAGTTGTCTGGTCTTTTCCTGTTAAGTTTAATGAGCTGCAAAGAGCCCCTAAATAACCATTCAGTGTACTTATAAAATGGACAAACCCTCCTGAATAGCTGAGCAGTTCCCATCACCGCCATCTTGGCCATGTCTCATCATTCCCACAAAATACAAAAATGGAGCTGAAAGCAGGGCTGTGAGGGTAGGGCTAGATGATTGACAACCGGGGGGGGGGGTTGGAAAACAGTAGATGTGAGCAAAAATTCTCGCCAGATGTGAACAGAGAAGCAGCGGGCAGCTTACGAAATAAATGAACAATCCGCTTCAGGGTGCTTCGCTGCTGGTGTGATCCTGGTGTAAAGCAGAAAACTGCGCTTGAGTGCTGCCTTCTAGGCTGTAACACTTGAGGCCGTCTTTAATTGGTCTTGTTGAAAAGGTGGGACTTATTCTCAATTTATTTTTTTTTATCCTTTAAATGTTTAATTATAGGCCTCTGTTTAATGTTTTGGGATTTTAATCAAAGATGTTTGGGAACTACCCAGACACATTTGTTGTTACATAGTTGACTACACAAGAAAATAATTTCCTAGGCTTCACCAGAAAAAGTTTTAAAATGGGTTTAACTAGTAAAATAAATAACAAAATGTTTTCATCAGCTGGTGCCGACAAGAAAGCAGAGGCTGGTGCCGGAGCTGCCACAGAGTTCCAGTTCGTGAGTACTTTTTCTCTTGCTCCACTAATGCATCGATCGTTTCTAAAGCAGTTCTGTTTTCGTGTTTCTCAGAAACTGAGTTAGTGGTTTCTATTATGTTCAAGCAGCTAAACTTGGTTTTTCTGTTTTCTGTTAGAGAGGTGGCTTCGGACGCGGCAGAGGACAGCAGCCTCAATAAATTTCATTGGTTTATTAATAAAGAAAATAAAACAATGGCTGTGTGGTGTTTGATTATCACTTAGTTTGGTCTAGGTTCATGCTTTGAGTTCTCTGAAATAATTTTAGCTTTCATTAAATATTTTTCTATTCATTTCTGCATATGAGCTTTCAGAGATGCCACATTTAGTACAATTATACCAGAAAAAGCATTACAGCGACAATTGGTTGCATGTAGATGATGCACTGATACCGATCCTGAAAGGTTTTTTAGAACCAGCCTCAGATTTTATTTGGTTTGCCGTCTAACTTAATGGCAAGTTGCCTCATCTTACTATATACTTAAAAATTTGCTGTCAAGATAATTTCAGATATTTTTTCCCATGGGACATTGAGGTAAAATGGAAATTAGCATGATTAAAAATAAAATGCTTCCTACTATAGATTCAGCTGATGTAGAAACCAAGTGTTTTGAGAGAACACTTTTTCCTGTCAAACTGGAACAAGTGGTCTTCAGATTGTAGCATTCACACCTGAACAATCACACCTGCTGAGTTACAAACGGGAAACATCAAAACAAATTAAATGTGAAATACTGGTTTATTTGTTGGCACATTTATATTACAATCTTTAGTCTTCTTACACTGGTTTTATTTTATTCCACAATCCCAAATGAGAGAATTAATCCAGTGATGCAGAAAAAAAAAAACAGCACACATTTACAGGTCTAACTTCAAGGCTGAGGTCCACAGCTAGAAGTGCATGTTTTAAGGGGTTTTCTCATTAAGATGTCAGTATTTGTGGTCATTCATCCAATAAAGGAAACCTATTCCTCTGGTGTAATACTACTGCTTTGGCCGCAAGGTGGGGCCAGCTGGCTGACATGACTAAACCATTAGGTAATACACTTTGGAGTTTCAGATTAAATTTACTAAAAAAATAAATACATTTCTCCAACTAAGAAGCTTTAATCAAGACCATCTTTTTTGGAAGAAACCAAACCCACTATGAAATGTTTTTAGGACCATTTTCTTATTCCAGTAAAGAGTTTCAAACTGGGAAAGACTCCGCCAGTTTGTTAATCTGATCTGTATCACAGAGACTGAGGGCTGCCATAAAGAAAAAAACATTGGGTCATCATCAGTGTCAACAAACCAAAACAGTCCTTTTCTCCATCATTTCATCCACTTATTGGGATTTTCTGAGGGTTTCTCGCCATTAGAAATAAAAATACTAGTTTCTGCACCTGCCGGTAGTAAATTGTTTTCTATATATGAAAAATGTATTTTACTTGGTAAAACGTTTAGATTTTAACCATCATGGTTGTAGGAAGTCCAGAAAAAGACAAATCAAGGGGGATAAGTCTTCCACATGAAATAATATGATGGTATTAAAATATGGAATACATGATTCCTTGTTAAAATACCTTTCAGGTGGCTTTTAGAAGACCAATCCCAGAGTCATGTCAGCCGGGGAGCACATTGGGGATTCTAAAAATAGTCAAACTATTCCAAGAGAGCACAACGAAGAATGCGAATAATCAAATTTTTTGGTTACAACAAACAAGTCAAAGCTAAATCAGTTTCTCAATTTGTCTTCAGATGAGACTAATGAGACAAACCCTTTAAATCAAAATCCTCTGACTGAATGGTGAAAACTAGACTTTATTTCGGAAACTTTGCTGTTTTACCAGAGAAAATGAGGAATCTCTGGCAGCTATTAATTTGTCTTGGCCTTCAAAAACCTCACCCACGACCTCATCCCTTATTCTTTAGCCTCAGATGTTTTTGTATTCCACCTTAAGAGAAAATTCCCCAACAGCTCCAAAGCCAACAAAAGAAGTAATTCGGTTTACCAGCCTCGGCTGAATTAACATGTTGCACTCACAGATGTGTAAGAGGTGTTTTGTCATTTGTACTCTCACCTTTGATCTATACAGAAATAAACAATTTACAATAAAAACCTCTTACATGCTATCTACAGCGCCTCCAGTTTCACAGTATTAAGCCAGCTGCCTCACGGCTTACCGAGGCGGCGTGACGCAGCTCAGCTAGAGACTCGCCAGACGTCAAGAGAAAGGAAAACATTAGTATCCAAAAGCAATTTACACGTTAAAGATGAGGTCTCAAAACTGTACAAGGCTTGTTTGTTCTGCATCGTGCCAAAGACAGCATTACAGATCCTTTACTTTCAATGTCAAGCACACGTTCTGTGTTTCTGGGGGACGCAGATGAAATACTACAGAAGAAAAAAAAAATCACGAACACAATAAAAAAATGCCCGCAAGTCATCTGTGCTGTGAGGATCACAATGTAAACAACTGTTTTCAACCAAACTGAATGTGAGGAGTTAATTTATGGACTTGGGTTTCAATAACTTAAGAGATATGTGCTGCTTTTTAGGAGTCCATGATTCTTAAATCTCCTTCACTCTCAGCGTGTGGAGGAAGACTTCGTAGTCGCAAGAACACATCCCCCCACCCCCTAAAAAAACGACTGTTAGGAGGTAAAAGCGCACTGGCAACACATTGATGTTGACATTCTTCACTCTGAACATTACACAGTATATGCTCGGATCAAGAGTGGAACCTGTAGTGCTTCGCTAGCTTCCCAGGTAAAGAGAAATGTAGCTGAAACTCAAAAGTACTCAGGGGGGTGGGGGGTGTAAAATACCTCGCCACTATGTTGCACAGTCAGCATCAGATCACTTGAGGAGACAATACAACGCAACGGTGCTCATGCAAGACACTTCCCACAAATCTGCTCGTCCAGATACAGATAACACTTTCCATCCTCGGGGGTGGGTTACGATAACGACCACGTCCATTCTCAGATAATAACCCAAAAAATGGCAAAGACGTTTAAAAAGACCATCAAAAGCCTTCAGCTTAAGCACTATGTATACACATTTACATTACAACAGTAAAAAGTAATTCTTGCATTCAATCAACACCGCGCTAAGGGTGCATAAAGAACTGGAAATTATGGGATACTTCATGCAGTTTGTCAGTAAAAAGAACACAAAAGAGGGATTAAATATGACATTTACAAAGTGTTTCAGGCTATTCATCCAACACTTCTCTGTAGATCTGTGCCACAGTTCTGGCACAAAGGAACTGGCAAGGCAAATCCATGTTATAGAGTGGAAAAAAAAAGACAGAAAGGAAGAGGAAAAGGAGAAGTGATACAATTAAGAGCGCAAGTGGTTGCAAAAGCTCCGGGGGGGGGGGGTTCAGAGTTGTGGTTTTAGTTATCTGATTCCTGAGACAGAGCTCTGATTGATGCTGTAGGTGGGGGAGAGTTCCCCGCCTATCGTGGTCACCAGTGGTGTTCCGTTACTGGTCAGGCAGCTCTCCTGGAGAGCCCCGAAGTAGGTGGCCTGCACAGGCTTGTGACTCATCAACACTCGCTTGGCATCATCTATTTTAAACCATTCCCTTTTTCTCCCTGTGGACAAAACAAAAACAGCCATTGTACAGACGGTTCACTCACAGAAAAACAACAAAATGAAAACTAGGTCTGGATTAGTTCTGAGAGCTTTACTCAGAGCCCATGGAAAAATCACAAGGGCAGGAACAAAAATCCTTCAAATGTATAAACAAAGCCACAGCCCAGCATGTGACTTATAGGGAACGATCATGTGAGCTCCATTTTAATATGTAAACAGTTGTTTTTTTTACCAATCTTGTCTGAGTCCTCCCACTTTTCCAGCACCTCCGTTACAATAAGAACATACACGTAGGTTCTGTGTTTCCTCTCCTTGTTCTGTAGAAGGCATGCAATTTTATATTTTTACTCCTCAGTCACAACCGTGCAAGAAGATTGGTGACACAAATGCCAATATAAAAAAGCTTACCTCAAATATTCCAATTAATCGACCTAAAGTCCCCTTCACACCGGCCTGTAGGGTGAACAAAGTGTTACAGTAATCCCAAAATAATAAAAACATTCTCTGAAAATAAGAAAACACAAAAAGGCTACCATAATACAGTTTAATAAACAAACTGTGGTACTTTTATCTTTCAACTTCAGGGCATTTTGCAGAGATAGATTTGGAGACGCTGATGTGATTTGTATGGTAATCCAGAACCTAGTGTCTGTGCTGCAGTGGACAGTTTTGTTTTGCTAATAAACACATGAGGGTCATGATTTACTTGCTGTCTGACAATGCGAATGTGTTTAAAATGGCTGCCACACGTTACTTGCGTTGATTTGCAGTGTCCCCCAAAATTAACATGATGCGTTCAAACGCAGTAGGTGACGTTGACGTCTATTTCCCATTTTGCGGCTAATGCAGCCGATGGGGGATAAAAGAACGTTTTAATGTGCAGCATGCATATGCAACTCCAAGTGAACGATCGTATTTGAGAAAGAACAAGTATTTCATGGTCTCTAAGTGAACAAGGTCTTTGAAATGTAAACAAATGATTTGCCATTTTTGATAACACTTTTATGAAATAAATCTAATTTAAAAAAGCAATGACAGCTTCTAGAGTCTGAAAGGTTAGTTTAATAAAGCATTGTTACCAAGCAATTAAAAAAGGATCAGATTTGTTTTGTTTTCCTTTAAAGGAACTTCATTAATTAACAACTAATGTAAACCGTTGACTGGTCGTTTTCTGCTGACAGCTGTCTGAATGTTGTAGTTGAGGATTATGCTACGGAAAATTCATGAAAGGCCATTGTTCAGCTGGCCCTTTCACACAGACATCTCGTCTCACAAAATCCTTCAACTGTCGTGTAAGACCGTGAAAAAAGGTCAGAATCAACAGACCAAATCTTCACTGTCAGTTATGGTGACTTCCCTCACAAACCTGAAACTTGCCTCCAGTGAGGACTACTTTAAGACAAGACTCCTTAGTGCTCTTTACTCTTAATCATATTTTAAGACCAGTAACTATCCTCAAACTCCAGGTGAATAGTTGGTGAGGTTTAAATAGAGAGCAAGGCCATAGCTAACATGTTTTAAACTTCTTCAGGTTCCAGTTTCAGTCTATAAATAAGCACTGGCTACACACACTGCAGTATGGGATCAGGGTTGCCTTCCTCAAGTCTTCTGATAGATCATATAAAAATGAACACTTACTACTACAGACACACAGGCAGCCATGCCAGGAATTAAGTAATAGGTCAAAGGTCAGCCTGGATGACCTAATGAGATGGAAAAAGCCTTGTGTAACTGAAAACAGCAGCGCATCATCTCCAAGGATAACACTGAAAGTGCCTTGTAGTAATGCAACGCTGTCCTGTGTCTTCCTGCTGCAGAGTTGGGGCCCATCATTGACACTAGAATAAGGTCAGGTGGTGGATAAAAGGATAAAGACATGCTGTGCAACATCTGGCCTAATCACCCCCTCGGTGGAAGTGTACACTCATAAGTATAATAGATGCTTCACCGCTCATTTGGTCATCACAATACGCTCCTCGCCAGGGTTAGAATACGCCCTATTACACAACCATCCAATAAGATGACTAGGAAGCAAGAGTATGTGGTGTATAGACCACCCCACTTAAACTCAGGACTACATTTCTGAATGCAGGCGTTTAGTACTTTAACAAACCTCGGTAGAGAAAGATGTGACACTACTTTTGATCCCGTAGAAATGTGTCGGCAAGCTCAGATGTCCCGCACTCAAAGAAGTCACGATAACGGATTATATCAGCATCAATCAGTGCAATGGAACACACACACACACACACACACACACACACACACACACACACACACACACACACACACACACACACACACACACACACACACACACACACACACACACACACACACACACAGAATAGATCTTATATAGTCAGGAGCCTACTACGAAAAAACTGCTACGCAAAGCAAAAATCAGTACCTGCACTATTAATGTCGTTTTCAAATCCAAATGCTCACAAAGTAAATGGAACGAACAGCTGAGACCCATCCACCGTAATGGAGGCATTAACAAGAGTAAGCCTCACAACTCATGTCTATGATAAAACCAAAAATTCTATGTTCTGATGGGCGCTGTTGTAAAAAAGAAATTTTAGGAAAGAGATTATTCTTCATATTAGGAGTTTGTGTGACTGCTAATGTTGTGCAACCACTGAGCTGCTAGGATTTAATCTCAGTGATCCCTTTGACACTTTATCCAGTGTACACGTTGCTAAGCTTGCAAACAAAGAGAGTGTAGACAAAAAAAAACCAACTCTTGAGAATACTATAACAAAATGTCCTCACTACAAATGAAAAGTGTTCTCTAGATATTCCTGGCTTTGGGAAAACATAACTGGGGAATGTTTTACATAAACGTTTATGACAAAAAGGTACAAAAAAACTGTCTTCCAGCTAAGTTCACACGAGGATATTCTCACGACATCATCTGTGGGTCAGAAATCGTGTATGCAGATGGAGCCTGACACAACCAGTGTTTTCGTTAATGAAAACGATGACGAACAGATTTTGTTGACGCCCCTTTTTTCCCCCCCATACGCTGATGACCTAAAAATAGCTCTTTGGTGACTAAAACATGAGGCCTGTCTTACAAAAGTTAAAACGTAACCACGCTGCTGCTCTGTGTCCCAGCAGAAGCGTATTCTGCTCAGCAGACCATCCTGAGCAGCTGAATGGAGCTGGCTCCCACCCACATCAGAAATCCTGCACAATAGCACTAATTCCTCCATTTGCATGGATTTCTGATGTGGGTTGGAAGCCAACTTCAGCTTGGCTCAGCGGCTCCCTGCCATGGGAACGTGCAGCGCTCATGCTACTAGGAGCGACGACTTTTAAATTAATCCGTAGTATTAACACATTTCTTATTCATCTGCTTCCTGAAAAAGTCATGCTTTTGAGCAGATAAATGAAAGAAATGATGGTTTTTAACATGTTTTATCTGAACATGTTTAAGACGAATGTTTTAAAGTCAGTGTCAGGATTATAGTGTCTGCTCCCTGGTTCCTAATAACGGGCCACAGTCCTGCTTTTTAACCCAACAGCATAACAGTTTAAGCCCATTTAAATGTCTGAGTATCTCTGCTGATGAGTAGAACTGGGATATTTATATTAATTCTGTAGGCTCGTGAAAACTCACAACACTGCAGCTCTATGGAAAAACATGACTGTATTTAAGTAGGTGGATTTTGCCAAAATATACATTTAAAGACACTAAGATGGAGGTCCAATAACTGAAATATTACATAAATAAAAAAACACATTTCTTTCTTTCTATTTAAATATTGTGTATAATACTCTGTATTCCCCCTGAAAGTCCATTCTGTTAAGGAAAGAAAATCATACATTTGTTTTACGAAAATCTACAGAATGATGCACAGATCTGCATCAATAAATTATACACAATATAGTGATTGTCAATAAAGTAAAGAATAAAAAAAAAGATACACGTCTGGGGATTATTGTTTTACAAAATCTGTCAATTCCAGAGCCATAAAATAAACAATAACTCACTCCAGTAACTCAAGAGTACATGTCTGACCTATAAATTAATTTGTTAGAGAATAACACTTTGTTTAACGTTTTGGAAAATTAAAAACAAAAATCTTTGGGTGTTTCTCAATGCCAAGGAACCTTGCCTTGATGTCTTGGCCCCGCCCCGGTTGCCTAGGAGATACGTCATCGGGAGCCACCAAGACGTGTTCCAATCGGTTCCTATGTTCATGTTCTACCGAGGTATGTGTTCTCCGTTTGTTAACCGTTTAGCTAGCTGAGCAAGGATACATGGGAGGTGCTTTGTGCCTAGCCTTGGTCAAAAATTACCCACAATACACCACGGTATTTTCAAAAAGACGGCGGATCAGAAGTCGGCAGCTACTTCAGGGACAATTTTCAAGTTTAAAAGTAAGTCAACTAATTTAAAATGCTTTTTTTAGATCCAAAGAAGTTATCTATTGTTGGCTAGTTGCTTAGTAGTTGCGGCTTCGGTGGCTAGCGGGTAGTAACTCGTTTATATTTTTAATTTAATAAACATACACAATTTAAAAAGTAAAAAGGCTCATTATATATTTACATTGAAAGTAATACATATAAAATATGTTATCGCCCATGCCACGTGACGTTACGTGACCGCCGTGGAAGCCGCGGTCACGTGATGCAAGTCTGTTCCATTTAACCGTTTTCTTTGACCAAGGAAGGACAGTGTCCTTGTAAGCAAGGCGCCTTGACATTGAGAAACACCCTTTGTCAACTAAAACCTTTTTAAGATGTAGTCGACTAAAACTAAGACTAAAATGCATTTTTGTCATCAAGACTAAGACTAAAACTAAGATGCACGCCAAAAACAACACTGGATAGAACAAACCTCTTCGCACACTTCTCGAGCTGCAGCAACACTGGGCTCCTCTTCGGGCTCCATTCCTCCTCCAGGAACTATCCACTTGCCGGTATGTCGGCTACTGCTCACCAACAGCACCTATCCCATACAGCACAGATTAAATATAACAGATATTTTGCTTGTTGTTTCGTCACATAGAACATACAACTTGACAAAACTAGTCTAAACTAATCAAACAAAGAAACATAATTGAGGGCAGCAGTGGCTCTGGAGGTTGAGCGGGTTGACCAGTAATCAGAAAGCTGCAGGTTCAATCCTGGCTCTGGACAGAGAATTCTGCTGTTGTGTCCTTGGGCAAGACACTTAACCCACCTTGCCCGCTGGTGATGGTCGGAGAGACCGGTGGCGCCTGTGCTCGGCAGTCTCGCCTCTGTCAGCTGTGGCTACATCGTAGCTCATCATCACCAGTGTGTGAATGTGTGTGTGACTGGATGAATGATGCACTGTAGTGTAAAGTGCTTTGGAGTCCTTCCTCTGAGAGGCGCTATTCAAGTGTGGGCCATTAATCAATTATCACATGCCTTTGTCACAACAGTGATAAGTTGCTGGATGAACTTGCACGATTGTTTACCCAAGCACTGGCTTTAGTTTGTTTTGTTTCCTGTACAGGTATAAGAAGTTAAAGGTTAAAGAATTTCACTGGAAACACCTCATCAGTGCGACACTGATGCACTTCCTGTAAACAACACATTTTATTCACAATCTATCTTCTATTATCTAGGACGAGTCTCTGATTTAGTTCTAATTTTGTTTGTAAAGCTTTTTCTTTTATTACAAACACATTTGTTCTTGCTTAGGAACGGGCAGTCAGTTTTCCAAACAAATGAACAAACCTTAGATAATGCCGATTTTTACTCCATCATTCAGTTGATGCTACTACTACAATGTTATAAAGTTTACGACCTAAATTATTTCCTATGAATGTTAAGTGGTTCGCCACAAACGGGGCGACCTTTTAGTTTAAACTATTCCAGCTACACAATTCAATGGGGTAAAATATCTGTTTCATTGCACTAGGCGTTATTTAGCATGCCACGATAAAACAGACTAAATGCACACATTTTCTTAATTGTCTTAAAAACAAAATAGTCATTTTGTACAGTTAATGTCTTACAAGTCAGCCAGCAGAGCCAATTCAATAGGCTGTGGTTGCTGGCTGACAGCCGGCTGCCCGGAGCAACAACCTGGCTAGTTAGCATTAGCACGCAGCTAACGGTCCAATAATGCAAAACACATAGGCTTCCATTTGTACAGCTAAAGGGGCTTACATAACACTTAGATAAGTATGGGCAAAAACTAATTTAAATACACATACGTGGTGAACTACATATGAACCTGGAATAAGAGTTAAAAATCATTACAATCACAGCTATGTTCATTAATGTACTGATTTACAGACGGTAAGTACTATACGCACCTACGGCCGGCTAACCTTAGCATGGCCTAGCAGACAGCTACATCACCGGACTCACCTCCTCTTCAGATTCGCTCCTGAAGCACAGACAGGCGGCCCGCTTCTTGTAGCCGTCCCCATCGTACGTCCGGGTTTGGTTGGACTTGAGCTTAATCATTTCGCGAGCGCAAAAGTTTAAAAGTACAGCTAAGTTTACCGCGTATATAGATGATGGTTACAGACGAAAAGCCCTCTTCAAGGGAACCTCAGCGTTTGACTCAAAAGAAATAACTTCTTCTTCGCTTCATTTTCACAAACCTAGGCACATCTACGATACGGTCGCCATCACGAGGAGCCGTTACGTCCACGACGTAATTGAGCCTTTAATAGTTACAACAGCGTAATGATGTTGCGTAACCAGCGCTTAAGAATCGGAGACTGTGAGGAAAGGAGGAAACGCAACACCACGCTCTGAGCCGGTGAAGGAAACTAGCGGTTTTGCCTCCAGACTCAAACTAACCTGATAAGCCCACTTGTTTGAGGCAGCTGTGATTTTGCTTTATTTTTATGAGAATTATAATCTAACCTTACATAAATGCTTCAAACTTAAACACTCAATTTAGATTATATTTCTCATTCAACATTTTAACAGTTGATTGATTAAAAAATGGCCAAATTTGGAATTTAGTATGACACAAATAGAACACAGTTTTAAGTTTATATTTCCCTAATTGTGGTTTATAGTTTTCTCCATAACACCTTCTGGCCTCAAACATAATGAGGGTACACTACAGACAAATCAAACTACATTAAAATAATACAGCCCCAAGGCCTACACTGTTTTTTAAATAAATAATTGAAACATACAACTGTCAGTCTTGGTCTCTTGGACAAAATTTAAATCCCTGAACACTACATTTAAATGATTAAAATCCATTTAAGGAGAAGTAATTCGAGGGAAACTTGCATGAGGATGTTAACATCATAATATTTTTAGGGAGAAGGTAAAAAAAAGTTGAAATCAAAAATTGTATCTATCAGGGATTCCCTAAGTGCGCACCCCTGTGGGTGCGCGAGCTGCCGCTAGGGGGTGTGCGAGGTGGAAAGTGTAATGGCTGCGGAGCTCAGAGAAGTCTGTGAAATGTCACCATTAGCGTAGCCAGAAACTCATTTGTGGGTGGGCTTAAGAAAAAGTAAGTGGGCCCAATAAATGCAATTGAAAACAAGTATATTTTGCGTGTGTGTGTGTGTCCTCCGCATGTGCCCTAGCTTCATAATAATAATGCGCCAAGCATCGGCACTCTGGCCTGCGCATGCCGTTAATAGCAAGATATGTTTTTGAAAAAATGATCAAAATACGTATTTGATCATTTTTAACAGTGTTGGAGAAATCTGAAGGTGGTGAGTCATTCTGGCAGATTGTAATTAACACCCTGTCTCATGCAGGTGTTCTGACATTGTAAACCTCACACACAGAACATGTAACTAAATAAATCAAGAAATGATTCCCATCTGAGCATTTTAGCATTATTATATTATTATATTAGCACACTGACTGTGGGAGAGCATTCTAAACGTGTCAGGCTATTAACAGCGCGCTGGAGATCTGAAGTTCAGAGTTAGACGCGTTCCAGCGGAGCCACGGCTCACGGGTGCACATGTGAGCACATCTGGGCTGGGCAGAAGTTAGTTTACAACATTGGTTTAAATAGCGCCAATAATGAGACGCTCATGGAGCTGTGCCGCCAACACATTCTCACTCCCAGCGCGTCAAAAACAAAAGCCACCCTCCACGTCAGACCCCTGACGCCAAAAGTGCCCCTTTTTCATAATTATGTGTGAAAAGGGGTTTTTACCTTATTTGACTGCAGATCCCAATGCAGCCTAAAACTGACGTGATGGGATGTCCGCAGTCAGGGCACCAAACAAGCTCATTGTACCTCACCTTAACCTTATCCTCTTATTTAACCTTATTCTCTTATTTAACCTTCCCCCCACCCCTATCCTAACCTTAACCATCTTGCTAGCGAACACGTTAGTGATGTGTCGGTCGCTCTAAAAGCCGGCTCTATGAAGTGAACGGCGGGAGCTGCCTCGTCATTGGTCGAGTTTGGACCGAGCCAACGCGAGGGGGAGGTTTCAACTACCACGGTGGAGGTTAAAAGTAGAGGGTATGTGTAACCTCCCCCTCGCCAGATGGTATGTTCTAACGCTCCCCTTGGGCGGCAAATACGACAAGAGAGCTCCGGACCCCACGTGACTCTCAGTTAGTGGACGCCATTTTGGCATGCAAAAAAGGTAAACAAACACGGATGTAACCATGAACATGAACGGGATCCGCTTGGATTTTACTTCGTCGGAGTTTACTTCACACTTTAAAAAAGAAGAAATTGTTTTATATAGTCAGAAATTAAATAGACTAAACATCTCCGACCCTTACCGTGCCCCTGGGATACTTTTTAAAAACGCCAGAAGCTGTCGTAGCGGACTTCTTACCGGCACAACACCGGACCTGGCCGGGGAAACCTCTTGGGATTCCGCCGGCCGGAGGAGCTGGGGAGAAGGTCTGGGACTCTCGACTCTACTGCCCGCTCCGACGCCAGAAGCTGTCGGAGCGGACTTCTTACCGGCACAACACCGGACCTGACCGGGGAACCCCTTGGGATTTACCCAGAGGAGCTGGCTCCGGCGGCTGGGGAGAGGGAAGTCACGCTACTGCCCCCGCAACCCGACTCCGGATACGCGGATGAAAATGGATGGATGGACAGACAAATAACAGATTTACACGTAAGTAGTCTCGGTGAGACAGATAATAGCAATAAAAAGTGCTTTTTATGTGTGATCTGACAATTGATCAACCATTGCTTATAAATTAAATACAGCTTAGCCGGTTAATTGCTGTCATCATAAAACACGGAAACGGCAGCACTCAGAACTCACGAGGCAACGTTTTACGTGATGTTTACTTGCTGCTATGAGTAATAAGACAGAAAAAGCCACGCCAAAATAAGTTTAGGAAGCCCACTAAGAATCATAATAAAAGCATTTAAAATAAATACCACACACAGTTGAGGAAACGTTGGTTTAAGTACCTGATATGAAGTGGTCGCTGCATAAGTGAAAACCTTTACTCTCGGGATCCCACAGCTTCATTTTCGCCCGGTCACTAGCGCGTTTTATTACAATCATCCAACGTTTGCGGCGCTCCGGATCTTGGGGAATCCTGTAGATGGCTCATTCCTTATGTCGTCCGCGTCTGTTCTGCATCCTGGGGCACAACAGGAATCTACCATATTTCCCGTTTGATTGAGTTTTCTGACAATAACAAATAGTCCAGCTGCCGGCTTCTGCATGCCAATATGGCGCCGTTTCGATTTGAACTGTTGCATGCCGGGAGAAGTGACGTCAACTCCCGGAGCTCTATAGACAGTCAGACTCTGACTGTCAGAGTCAGAATGCATGGGAAACAAACGCTTGATCGCAGTGAGAGTAACATTTTAGGTAGCAAGAGGGCTAAGGTTAGGATGAGGGAGAGGGGAAGGTTATAAATAGTGAAACGTTAAGGTTTAGGTGCGGTTAAATGAGCTGGTTCAGTGCCGCATCAGCGGATATCTAATCACGTCAGTTTTACGCTGCATTGGGATCTGCAGTTACAAAAGGGGAAACCCCCTTTTCGCACATAAGTAACGAAAAAGGGCACTTTTGGCGTCTGGGGTCTGACGTGGAGGGTGGCTGACCAAGCATTTGTTTTCGACGCTTAGGGTGTGAGAATGTGTTGGTGCCGCGCACACACACACACACACACACACACACACACACACACAGAGATTCAATAAGCGCACGCTGCACAAACTCGGCGCGCCGTCAGACTGAAGGCAGAAATTAGCACTGCCTCCTCCGGGATAAAAAACTTTTAAGAGGTTTTATAACAACATTTTTAATTCAAGGTCAAATTAAGATATTAGCTTCTATTTTGGGATGACATATTAAAGTAGAGTCCGCTCCAGCCAGTGACTCCTCATGAACCTGACTACAACACATGTTACTGCAGCATTTGTTATTCCAGTCCGCGTGGCAGCGGATCGCAGATTCAGCCACACCATAAAACAGCAAAAAGTCAGTCTGAGGCAAAAGTGAACCTCATGGCTATAGCTTTTCCATCTTTTCCCCTATAGACATTTGATTACGCACAAGTAGGTGGCCAGTTCAGGTTTACGCTGTCACGTGAGGGTACACAGGAATAAACCCAAATGCAGGAGGCAGGATGACTTGATCCAATACTGAGTTACTTTAATAACAAAAAGTCACCACATAAGTGGGAAAAAGGACTTCACAGGTCTTACTTGACACAAAAACTACTAAAGGTGAAGATCCACAGACGCTAAGCAATACTACAGACACCAGCAACACCACACAACAACGCCACACCATGCACTGGGAGCAGCTGCTTAATGTACATGGTGTGGCAATCAGGAAATTGCAGTCAGCTGTGGCACTCCCCGGTGCTCCACAGAGGGGCAGGAACTGCAGGAAGAGCTACAGCCAACCTGCATAGAGAAGAAACACACATTAAGAACAATCATGAGGTGTAAACCATAACATACGCAGAGCAGAAGGAAGGAGAGCGCTCTGGCCACACAGGTTAAACGTTCCTGCTTTCAGAAAACCGTTAAATTGCATTTTTTATGTGCTACCTGGGCACTCTAAATATTGATTTAAAATTAAATCAAAGGAAATTGTAATGGTATTGAATGTTTATTAATTACTATTTCAAAAATACATAATGCATAAACATAAAAATGAAAGTGATGGGGAAAAAGGTTGATCATATTTTTTTAACCCTGTCTGTCGAGTGACTGTTTAGCGTGACGTCTGATATATATATATATATATATATATATATATATATATATATATATATATATATATATATATATATATATATATATAGCCATGCCCTGATGTGGGGCTGGGGGGTGCGTCGACATGGTCGGGACATAGAAGGGGGGTGCGCGGCTAAATAAGTTTGGGAACCGCTGATCTAAGTCAAAGTGGATTGCTTAGCTATCTTGTGCATCATCTTCATCCTCAGAATCCCAAGGCTGTTCTTTCTATTTATTTATTTGTTTAATCATTTATTTTACCACAAATAAATCTTCAGGGTCACTCAGCTTCAAAAAGTGCAGATAAACTGAACAACCTTGAGCTTTGAGGATAAGAGACACTTAAAAAAAACTATGAAACACATTTAGGCTCCTTATTTGTAGTCCGGGAAGTACCGGAAAACTCAAGAATGAGCTGACTTTTTCATAAAATCAACCTCACGAAATTCATCAGCTGTTTTCACAAAATCATCAGAATACGAGAATATGATCTGCATTTACTCTAAGGTGTTTGGCTCGTTTACAACTTACACCTGACACATTTTGGGCATGTAACAATACTACAGCAACACAGGGTATTTAAAGTATTCGTATAAAAAATTTTGAGAATCACCTTATTTTTCTTTTTTGGTCATTTTGTAGGTTTACCATAAAAGTCCTATGAGTAAACTGCCAGAAAGTCAAATGAAATAGTAATCTTTCCCTTCATCATCTCCAGAACTTGTTTACAACAATTGTTGATACTTTTAATAAAGGTGGAGTATGTAAGAATATAGTGAGAAAATCCCAAAAGACTCTAATGTTTCAATCATTTTGGAAGGAAGGTTATACAGAAACATATTTTATATCCAGCTGGCTGCTGGATTGTCAGTTTTTCTCCTTTCTAAACAATGGAAGGAGGGACATGACTACTGTTTACCATCAGTGAGTGTGGGGTTGCCATGTCTCCTGCAAACTAATATTACAGCGCCGACAATTATAACTTGAGACAGCTGGCCAAAAGCTCCAGAGTTGTTTAAAGTGGTTGCTGTGACCAAATTTTACCACACAGGATGTCATTTTGACTTCATAATGCACCTATAAGCCAAAGTAGCTTCTATCTGTCATGTTTATTTATACATGTTTATTTATCATGGGGCTTCATGATAGAATAGCTTAACAAATATCTGATAATTTGCAGGAAATATATATAATCACACAATGTTTAAAAGCAGGAAATCTGAAGAAAGTGATAGTTGCTCCTGTGAGTAGTAATGTTGACAGATTATTCACGGAAATACAAGGTTTTTTTTTCCTCTGGGGAAAACAATAAAATAAAATAAAATCAAAACATGCAAAATCAACAAAGGGCAAAAAACGGACAACATAGCATGCAAATATGATTCCAATTCTAATGAATTTACTGTTGCTCTGCATGATTATGACAGCCATGGTCTTAAATGGTAAATGGCTTGTATTTGTATTGCGCTTAGGGTACAACCCCCCCCCAAGGCACTTCACAACACAATCAGTTATCCATCCATTCACACACACACATTCACACGTTGGTGGGGATGAGCTACAATGCAGCCACAGCTGCCCCGGGACACACTGACGGAGGCGAGGCCTGCCAAGTGCTGGTGCCACCGATCCCTCCGATCTCCTCCAGCAGGCAAGGCGGGTTAAGTGTCTTGCCCAAGGACACAATAGCAGCATTGAATTGGATTGAACCTGCAACCTTTCGATTACTGGACAACCTGCTCTAACTTCTGACTTACTGCTGTCCCTTAATGCAGCATACTCATGGTGCACAATCAACTTTTCTTCCAAAATTGGTAAACTGTGTGCAGGTTCAATAACGTAATGGGTTTCTGCAGTGTGAGCTGTGTTCTGGAATGATTTTTTTCTCCAATTATCAGGTTTTTCATTGTCTGCAAAATGCTTGTGGGCAAGAAAGTGCTGAGGTCAAGATGAAATGATCAACAAAGATCTTTTTCTTCCCTGCCCAGATGCAGAATGAATGCATCTAAGTCAAGGTAAAAGTGATCAAATGTATTTTAGGCATTTATTTAATTATAAGAAAATGAGCCAAAAAGACAAAACTGAATAATTTAAGGGTCAGTGAGGGTTGCACGTCGAGAAAAACAACCCTCCTCTTCCTTTTCATCCCTTTATGTCTCCTTTCTTTCAGGCAAACAAAACCATGCCTTACACAATTAAATATAACTGTGCAGGGTCACTCAAGAGGCTGCACTTTTACGATCCAGCTGTTGCTACGGCAACCCCTTTCTCTTTGCAGTTCTCTGGTGAACCAGTTACACACAGACGGAGGGATTACAGTTACCGTCCTGTCCAAAAGAGGGCGCTCACTTCTTTTTCTTTATTTGCTTCAGACGAAATCATGTTCTGATAAGTATTTATCTTTACACCCTTTGCTAATTTGATTTTCTTTAATGATTGTTCAGACATGCTCATTTCTTTTTCACAACATATACGAGACTCATTTGCTGTTCTTCCTGAGATTAAAAAGTAGTTTTAATCCCTGTACTGTCACTTTTCATCTTCATGCTTTAAGGGAGTATACATGTTGTTTACATTGTGATGCCTTTTGAAGACATTGTGCGATGTCCAGGCTTTTAAAGTACACAAGGGAACTTACTTGGATTATGGAATTTTAAAATATTATGAATTATATGCAGGTTTGTACTCACTTTCCCATAATAAATAAAACTGGAGACATTACTCACATATGAGAGATTTTCTGATGTTCCAGTTGGTTCTAAAGAGACACTGACGACTGTAAAAACCTAACAATCAAGCCTATGTTGTTCAGACACAGCAGCATTGGTAATCAAACAGCAGAAGATTGGAGAAAAGCTGAGGAAGGTTAAGTCTATCAGAGACAATGTAGATGTAATCCACTGAGTAACCTTGATTGAATGGGGCTGCATGGGATGTTTAAGGGTACATTTAGCCAAGCTCAGATAGATGTAACATGTTTTTTTTTACATTTAAAGGAGCAATATGTAACAATTTTACAATGGAATAATCACAAAACAGGCTAATGCCTCAATTATGTTGGAAGGAAGGTTACATTGAAACAGATTTTCTTCTCAGCCGGCTGGGAGGGTTGCCAGTTTTTCTCCTTTCAAAATGGTCAAAGAGGGAGGGACTTAGTCTTTGTTTACAACCTGTGAGCCTGCATAGTTGCCAAGTCTGTGCCGAGCTAGCACTGCAACGCTGGCATTTGTAATTTAACACCAGCAGACAAAAAGAAGACCGTAAACAGGAGTGATCCAAAAGTTATTTTTTGCAACACTAAGAAGCCATGGCATCCTTTTGTTTTACTTTCATATCCAGTAAAGAGGCTAACATTAATTTAACAAAGCTAACCGTGAATTAGAAGCAAATAATCGGCTCTAAAAACATCTCAAACTATCATTTCACCATCCATCCATCCATCCATTTTCTTCCACTTATCCAGACTCGGGTCGTGGGGCAACAACCTAAGTCAAGAGGCCCAGACCTCCCTCTTCCCAGCCACTTGGGCCTGCTCTTCTGGGAGAATCCCAAGGCATTCCCTGACCAGCCGAGAGACATAGTCCCTCCAACATGTCCTGGGTCTCCTTTTAGGGTCTTCTCTCAGTTGGACGTACCTGGAAAACCTCACCAGGGAGGCACCCAGGAGACATTCTAATTAGATTCCCAAGCCAACTCAACTGGCTTCTCTCGATGTGGAGGAGCAGCAGGTCTATTCCAAGCCCCTCCCTGATGATAGAGCTTCTCATCCTATCTCTAAGAGAGAGCCCAGCCACCCTGCAGAGAAAACTCCTTTTGCCCCTATTATTTCATTTACCAACAACTCACTATTACAGTGATAAGTAAGTGTGAAGTGAAAAATGAGTTGATCGTGGCATTTTACTTCCTTTAATGACTCGTTCAGAATTATAACAGCAAGATTACAGCAATATGCAAGCAGACACACTTCCTCTAATGTTGGAGGCATATTACCATAATAAGTGTAGTAATTGATCCTTATCATAAAACAGTAAAGAGTGCTAGCACCAGATATGACAATGTATTTGTCTACGTACCCTGCTACTTTTTCTTGAACAGGTGCAAAGTATTTGGTTTCAGTGTAATATTTGTTATTATAACAAAAACTTAGATTTTTTCTCTCTTACTGGATTTCTTCTGTTATATGTTGTACTCAGCATTGTTTTCTTTGTTTTTATTTTTTTTATTAATGCACAGTTCAGATAAAGCCATTTAAAAATTCTGTGTTTGACTGGTCTTTGCTTGTCATCTAGAATCTTCTGGCACTGATCTGTGATTGGCAGCAGCCATGAAACTCACGGATCAGGAGCCTCATTTACTATCCGTACTTATGCACAGATCTGTGTGTATAGTACGTAGGAACTAATTTACACATTGTGTTGTATTCATCATTTTGTACCTGTACTGAAAATGTCCTACATGTAAGAAAACTTCAGACCAGGCGTAGGAGCAGCATCTAGTGGTAGAACGGGGGAACCGCAACGCCAAAGTTTCTTACCAACAAATTATTTATATTATATTTTATTAAATAAATATTTGTAGAATGGATATCGTGTTTTTTGCAACCACAACTATTTTCTCTTCCCATTTTTATTATGTTTTAATCTGATTAATTAATTAATCTTATTTTTAATTTAATTTAATTGTATTATATTTTTGTCCTTTTGAAACGCCTAATGATTTTGCTTGTTTATTGTTTATTATTTTAGGAACCCCGTTAGCTGCAGTGAGCTGCTGCTATTCTTCCTGGGGACCTATTTATACAACTTCAAAAATAATGTTTACATCAAATAAAAAAAATAAAAATAAAAAATAATATATAAAAGCACTTAAAAATACAGTAACAAATCCACCCCACCAAATCAACATTGATGACCATACCAGATATCAGAATCAGAATCAGAAAAGCTTAATAGTCAGTGCTCCAGCGTCCCGAAGCATAGGAATTTCACTCCGCAGCACAGCCTGACCAAGGTTACACACACAAACACGTCGAGACAAAACAGATACAGGCAGACCACGAGAGCAGCCATGAATGGCGCTCATTTCATTTAGATGAAAAGGGGATTACATAAGGACAAGTTGGGGGAGGAAAAAAAAAGGCTTTCCAGAGTTACTCCCGACAGGGCGTAGCTTTGCTATGCAAAAAAGCACCTCAAGCATATAAGCACGAACATCAACAGTTCACAACATGAGACTCCAATAGGAAGGCAGGGGGGCTGGGATCCTGTTTCCCCCCAGCGAGAGCAGCCATCGAAGGCGCTCATCTACTGTACAGTCATAGGTGGGAGGGAGATCTTGGGAGAAGCGAAGAACACATTGACTCCTCCAGCCGATGACTTCGCCAGGCTGAAGTCCACCAACCCGAAGGCGGGGGTGGGTGGGTGGGGGTGGGGTGGGGGTCGGGTTTTCACAGCATCTGTCTGCATTCCTTCGTGGGGGTTTTAGTTGCCTGCAGCTCAAGGCTACCAGGGCGTCAGATTCAGATAACAAGAATTTGTTTGGGTCAGGCTGAGATAATTTTCCTCTCTGCCTTCAGTCTTTAAACTGATCATTTCCAGTCCTTCAGTGAAGCCAATTTTGGGTTTTTAAACCTGTCCATTCCATCTGGTGACTCTCTCCGAGATGACATCCATTTTGCGCACTAATACTGGTATTGCAGCTAGAACATTGTCCAGCTTACGATTCACGTCGAGTAACGTCCCAGTCTGAGAAGTCTCCACACGGACGGTGCTTTCCGTGGGTGCGGGTCACCCTCCAATCGCTCCCATCTTCCCAAATTTCCAGAAAACCAGATATCCTCCCACTCCAGTCAGGAGAAATCCAGTGATCATCAGACCAAATATCCACACGTCTTCGATGTCCTCAATGGACAGCTGGGAGAGGCATATGATCTTCCACTCCTTCCAGGATTCCAAAATATATCCCACCGGGTGTGTCCCCTGTGGACATGTGGGAGCCCCCTGCTCCATTCTCATTGTTGAAAAAATTTTATCGATCGCATTGAATGACCAATTTATCAAATCCATAGTTAGTAAAAAATAGAGTTTACCATCCCAAGGCTTCCATAATATTATACACTTATATTTCATACAATATTATAACATAAATGTTCTTTTAATCTAATTTTAAATACGTTTTTTACACCAATACATGAGATTTCTTTTGGGAGACTATTCCACTCGTACATACCTCTATACATTGCTGTATGTTTTAAAGGATCAGATCTCACTTTTGGGAGATCTGATCCTTAGGTAAATTTATCTTCTAAGGCATGTCTTGTATCATACAAGTGCTTATCTTTACTAAATTCAAGAGACGTATATAAAATAGATGGCATCTTTGTCTCCCTAAGCTTCCAAATAAAAATAAGCAGTGAATATAATAGTCGGTCGTACACAAATAGCCAATTTAGTTCCGTGGGCACATCTCATACATTTGCTTTATAATCCTTTTTTTAAAACTAATAGTTCAGCTCTGTTAAAGATTTTCTGTAGTTTTTCATTTGTTCCTAAATATGCATTTGACCAAACTATAGAACAATAGTCCAGATGTGATAATAGCAACACTTGTGTAAGCTTGAGATGCGTTAGATAAAAGAATGTTTCTAAATTATTATTAAGGATTTGACAGAGCTGCTCTCTGGAGTAAACGCGTTTCCGAGTGCAGTGACAGGAGATCCTTCTAGAGCTATGCTGTGATTTGAGACCATTGTGGAGTGACAGATAAACCGCACAAATCTGATTCCAGTTCATTTTCTATTTTACAACTCCGAGAACCCCCCAGAAACTCCTCTGCTCTCTTATCACACACGCATTGCCAAGGTTACCAGAATGAATGACAGGTCAGAAGAGGCTACACTCAGACACTTCCAAATAAATCGAAAACCACCCAGAATGGCTCCTTAAATGTAAAATATAAATGACAACCAGTTACTCTACGATTTATCTTATTAAAGTTTTTATTTATTCCTGACAGGAGCCTTTCCTCTGTCCTGACCACATTTATAACCTCTGCAACTTGTTGTTTTGCACTTCGGCATTAAGTGTCTCAATCTCGCAAGGTTTCTTTTTTCAAGATGTCATTCACACTTCATTCTTACACATTTCACTTTTAAGAAAATAAAAAAGATGCAAAAAGTTTCCCAGTAGTTGTTAATGTCAGTGCAAATTAAATATGCCAAATCAAAGCTCATATATCTCAATTGCAAAGTGATGTTTAACAAATTGATCCTAAAATATAACAGAATGAAACTCGAAGGAGTGTATGTAACAGTCTTTAAAATGCAAGAATTATAAATGTGCAATCTGATTTTCAATAAAACTGTTTATTTGTATTAAAGAAGCACTGTGTGTGAGCAAGTTGATACCTTCCTCCGCAGAGGTGCCGGATGGTTTGCCAGAACCTTTTTGGAGCCGATCGACAGTCTTTCTTCATGGTCTCGCCAAACTCCTCCCACGCCCGAGATTTTGCCTTGGCAACTGTCACTGCAGCACCTTGCTTGGCCCTCCGGTACCTGTCTGCTGCCTCTGGAGACCCACAGACCAGCCACGCCCTGTAGGCCTCCTTTTTCAGCTTAACAGCTCCCCCAACCTCTGGTGTCCACCAGTGGGTACGGGGGTTACTGCCACGACTGGCAGCAACAGCCACCTCAACAATTGCAGAGCGGAACAAGGCCCAAATTCAGATTCAAAAGTCCCCACTGCTCTCAGGATGTGGTCAAAGCTCTACTGGAGGTGGGAGTTGAAGACCATCTGGACAGGTTCATCTGCCAGGCGTTCCCAGCAGACCCTCACAATACGTTTGGGTCTACCTGGTCTGCGCTGCATCTTCCCCTGCCATCTGATCCAGCTCACCACCAGGTGGTGATCAGCTCTGCTCGTCTCTTTACTCGCGTGTCCAAAACATACAGTCTCATGTCAGACGACACAACTACAAAGTCAATCATTGACCTGTAATCTAGGCTGCTTTGGTACCAGGTATACCGATGGGCATCCTTATGTTTAAACATGGTGTTTGTTATGGCCAAACTGCGACTTTTTCAGAAGTCCAATAACAGAACACCACTTGAGTTCAGACTGGGCGGCCGGTTCCTCCCAACCATGCCACTCCAAATCACGCTATCATTGCCAACGTGAGCAATAAAGTCCTCCTCCAGCAGGACTATGGAGTACCTAGTCGGAGCACAATCCAGTACTTGTCACAGGGACTCTATTGTTATTTGGTGCATAAGCACAAACAACAGTCAGGACCCATTTCCTGACCCGAAGGCGCAGGGAAGCTACTCTTTCGTCCCCCGGAGGAAACCCCAACATACAGGCAGAGAGCTTTGGGGCTAACAGAAAGCCTTCCCCAGCCCTCCGCCTCTCACCCGGAGCAACTCCAGCATAAAAGAGTCCAACCCCTCTCAAGGACTTGGGTTCCAGAGCGAATGCTATGTGTGGAGGTGAGCCCAACTATATCTAGCCGGTACTGCTCAACCTCTTCCACAAGCTCCAGCTCCTTCACTGCCAGAGAGGTAACGTTCCATGTCCCAATAGCCAGTTTTGGATAGCCAGGTGGATGAGCTCATGTATTCATTTCGGGCTGGGCCCAGCCGGGCCCCATGGGCGAAAGCCCAACTACTGATTACCATGACGATGAACTATATCCCTAAAATACCAACTTCTAGTTGAGATAATTGTCATCAACATGCAAAAGCACACAGAATGTGAGAGTTGTAGTGACAGAAAAAGTATATTTTGTATTTTTTCTAATTGCATCATAATGTTACAACTGTAATATTGTGCAGCAACCAACACATCTGTTTTACAAGCTGTTGATGATGAATTTCTTCTTAACTGATCTCTTCTTGTCTCCCCAACATCTGTAGGATGTCAGAGCTGTCACACGGTCATGAATCATCCATGGGACCCTTGGGTTTAGAAAGGTCTTTCCTGCTCAGGTTTCCTCCGCTTGTCACCCAGAATATGATTGATTATTAAGAATGCGTTATTTATCCATCAGTAGGTCTGGACATGTGCAGCAGATTTGCAGTTTAACACTACATTGTTGGATTTTGAAGATGGCGTAGATGCTATTAGCACTGGACTGGAAGCCCTGAGGCCTCCAGCTTATCTGTGCTTCACTCCCTCTGACACATAACCCGCTCACAGACACCCTCCAGCTTCTCAGCCTGGTGTGGACTTTTTGATTGCTTTTGAACAGATGCTGCTCCATGGAAAGATGGAGGTGAGCATTAATTGATTGAGTCATCCACTTCAGGTCAGCCACACCTACCAGCCCTGCGTTCCCTCTCGTCTCTTCCCAAACGTTCTCCGACCCTCCGCTCACCTGTTCTCAGTCTACTAATCAGCCTCCTAGGTCTTTATGTCTCCTCCTTCCACACCTCACATTTTAGATAGTCTCCATTTGCTTTGCAGCACTCTGTGCCTCATCATCTACTTTGTGTGTTATTTGAGTCTCCCTTTTTAATCAGGATTCTGACTGTGCTCTGGCTCTCGTTTCGGTTTGCATGGCTGGTCTGTGTGCAGCCTCGTGTCAACCTTTTGTTAATGGAACTGGATTCGTGCAGCATCTCTTTTTTCGTGTTTCTGATTCTCCAAACCTAACAGAACTAGAACTGAGCTAATGATTTACACATCATTGAAGATCTAAGTAGAAAAGACATTATGATTCAATAAAGCAAAGGGATTAAGTTAATCACTGGAATACCATTTACCAGCACACTTTGCACACAGTCTTGGCAATATGTTTAGCACTGGTACCTGCCGCAGCCCAGTACCCTCTCCAGTCTCATTGTTGGGAGTGAGTTTATTTTTAGACGTGCACAGAGGTGGTATGAAAATCTGATAACTTGGTGTGTTCTACCCTTCATTCAAATAAAAAGTTGGAGCGTGCTTAGCCCGAGCAGTCACGTAGCAGATAAGCAGAACTGTCGCAACCCGGGTGTGCCAAAATTAATTGAGCTGAGAAATTCTGCTTTAGTGTTCAGTATCTCATGATGTGGCAATCTTTAAAGATAAAACACAACCAAAGGCTAAACAGCAGCAGACGTTTGTTCAAAAGAAGACTCCACAGATACTGAAACATTAACCTTTCCAGATCCTTTTTTCTCCAGGTAAATACGAAAGTTAATTGACTAAACAAGCAGGAAATTGTGTTTTCTTGCCCAAGGCCAGAATAGATTGGAGTTAGCTTCACACATAAGAGAAATTCCTGTGTTTGATTTTTTTCTCCCCTTAAAGTCATGTCGGGTCCTCTGAAGTGAATCCTTTGCAAAAAACAAACACATTGAAAACACTTGAAATATGTATTTTATGAATTATTAAATGGAGTTTGTTATAAAAATGACCTTAAAGGTCAAGCAGAGGATCTTGTTCTTCTGGGTGGATCATCTGAATCACTGGTCCTAATAACTGTCAATCATTCTGGTGAGGCTTTCACGCAAGGCCGTCGTCGTACGCGCTCGTTCCTGCGTTGGTTTTCACTACCTGTGCATTCTGTTTATATCTAGAGCGATAGCCTTCATTCCTTATGGTTCTCACCAGGTTCTTTTGAAAATGAGAGTTGCAAGAGAAAAAGTGTCTTCGAAGTCTACGATAAGAAAAGAAATAAGTGGAGAAGTGAGAAATAAGACCAGAGTTTTTTTAGTAGACTCTTTATAACGATTGCGTGCGCTGAAAGCAAAGGTTGGACTCCCCACAGACACCTCTGTCGCCGGTTTTCTGCTCGACGACAAGTAAGCTCAAGTTCGTCACACATTGACTTCAGATTTCTGCTAGAAGAAGTGCTGCAAGGCTGGTGTCAGTACCAGATTTGCTAGGGCTGCCAGATCGGCTCAGGGTCCTGTGCTGTCAATTGCGTCACAGTAGACGATTGGCTGAATGAAACACATACGGAAGTTATGACACCACGTTTGTAAAAGTTCCGTTAGCACGTTAGCAATGAAGATTTTGATTGGTCAGAACAAATTTCTGGTTGCAATCCTAATAGTTGTAGTCCTGTAGTTCAAAAACCAACACTTTTCAGAGAAAACATGTTTAAATTTCCAAAAGAAATGTAAAATCAAAACATAGCTATGAACAGTAATCAGCAGCTCTTGATTTTGATAAAATGGGGTAAAATAAAAAATAAGAAGTCTTAACTGAAAAAATAGCAAGCAACATTTTGAATGAATGAATGTGTTTACAAAACAACTAAGGAAAAATACAAATTCCACATTTATACAAACAGATATGGCTGTTAAGTATGTATATACATTTCTAAATGTTCACATATAAGAACTGTTTTCTGATGCTGGTTTTATGTAGTTTCACATTTTTTACAAAACAAAGACAATGTGGTGTTTTATTGACAAATTGCAATTATAAAAAAACATTTAGGTGGTAAACACAAATTTATTAACAAAACTGCTCATGTCTTTCCAAAACTTTAGTGTGAAAGCTGAGTGGATTTACCTAATGTGACGCCATCAGCAAGAGCAGGACCCCGAGCCGATCTGGTACCGACACCGACAGCCACTTGAAATTCAGAAACGTCCTCCGGCATACTTTTAAACAAAAACCAGCCCCATAAAGAATGAATGGGTTCTAATAATCCATTGTTAGCATCTAAGCAAATTCTACATATTAATTTTCTATCAAACATTATTGTTTACCTTTGTAATGTCCAGTAATGGTCAGTTTTTAAGTACAGTTTGACCCTTCGATATCTGGTCAACATGGACACAGGAGTCTGCATGTCTGCCTTTAATCTGTCAGATCCTGCATTCCATCAGCTGGAGTTCAGAGCCTCTCTGCAGCTCTGAACACATGATAACAAAGTGTCAACAATACTGCTCCCTTCTCAAGGCCCTTCTGTGCTAAGCCTGCCTCGTTATCTAGGCCGGACCGGACTGTTAATAGGAGGACTGCTTCAGCTTATATGGGTTAATCATTCGTAATAACAATAATGATGATGTTTTCATTAATCTGTGCTTAAATAAATGCGTTTGATTGATCTGTGCTTGAATTACTGAAAGTATGAAATGAATTATTACATTGAAAGATTTATATATGGGTCAGTAATGTTTGATATGACAAGGCCATCATCATCTACACTCACACAAGGTTCATTAGAGACAAATTAAAGTTAAGTTAATCGTCATGACACATAGATATTTTCTTACCCACAAATCAGAAACTCTGTATCTGAAAGAAGGCGTGTTTCTGAGATTCTTGGTAATATCCTTTAACATGGCACGCTCTGATTAGTTAAGAAATTAATATGAGAATTTAAAAACAGAGCTCATGTCACCGTGAGTCAGTTCTAGAGGAAGCTACAGAAACGGTCGTCCGTAGTTAAGTCTCTTTATCCCAGAAGCAACCTTTGACATGTCGTCAAGATTGCTGCAAAGCTCACACAGCAAACGGTTCCTGCAGAACAAAGCTGATATTGTTCCGACTTCTTAAGAGTCTTCTAGACGCAAACTAGTTCCAACCTATGTGCCTGGCGACATCTCTGGACTGGAGAAGTCGATGCTCTGGTCAGTCTACTGGACCTGGATGCCCAGAGGTCTTCCGACCTCCCTGACCTCCAGATCCGCAAAGGTAGAACACAGTGTGATTGCATCTGATGCCTTTTTGATAATAATCAACTTCATAGATTAACGCAAACCAAATTCTTTCCCTTTACACCCAGAACTCAGCTTTCCTAGATACGAAAGTTCTGATAACATCATATTCACACATAGGCACCATACATCACATCTCCTCCATCTAGATTCATCATCACAGTCAATATTATTTAACTTGTCATGTTTTAATTGTTTGGAAAATAAATTCTTACTTTTATAAGCCTGACTCTTTCCGTGAATCAAAACAAAGTGTTTACAATCCCTGAATAAACAGAGAATTCTAGAATCTTCTGATTAAATATCCAAAGACCAAGCAGGTTGATATTCTATATTTATATAGAGTATCACAGCTTATTGGTCATAAGTAGAGGTGATATATTAAGCTCTTAAAGCGCTCAATTTACCGACTCCTACATATTGGCGAGCCAGCTAGATTTATTAAAATTGTCCACTTCGTGTTGGTTCTGATTCATTAATTCATCAAAAAACTATTATTTTTGTGTCTGGGTGGAAAACTAGGGCAATCCCGTTATTCGCCACCAGAAGACGCTGTCCCAACCTATTTCTCAAACAGGGAGACTCCCGTCCCCGCCACCAGGGGCGCTGACTCTCCCTTGTCACTGTGTGTCCATAAGAAGCTACAGCTAAATTGCAAGAGATTAACTGTCTGTTGATTTTGAAAGGTAAATGCATTTATGTGTGTGATTTTGTCACATCCTTTGAGTGATTCTGTCATGTTTTATGTGTGATTCTGTCACCTTTGTTTATGCTTGTTGTGGACTCGGATCAGAGAAGGTTCGACGTTAGCACTAGAGCTAAACAACTCTAACTCTGGCTGATCACCAGTGGTTATTCCAATGCGATGCCGGACGTTTTCCGAAGCTTACCGGATTTTTCAAGGTAAAAGACCTGAAGCTGTAGTTCTAACCGACTCAGAGGCGTGCATAGTTCCCGCAGCTTGGTTAGCAAGAAAGCTAGTCTCTAAACCCTATACCAGAAGGGCGTAGCGAAGTACCCCTTACCAAAAAGAAGTACACTGAAGTATACTTGAAGTATACTAAAAATGAATACAGTATACTTCCAAGTTTACTTTCAATGTACTTATTAGAAGTATAGTTATCCGAGTACATTTTTAAATACTACTAAGTATACTTTAATACATACTTACATTAAAGTTTACTTACATTTAGACTATACTTGTACTTGACTCTATCAGAAGTATATTTCACCAAGTAATGTATAAGTATACTTAATATATATATATACTTATATAATATAATATATATCTAAGTATATATATATATAATATATATACTTATATATAATATATAAGTATATATAATATATATATGTATATATATATATATATATATATATATATATATATATACTTATATAATATAATATATATCTAAGTATATATATATAATATCTAAGTATATATAATATCTAAGTATATATATATATTATATATACTTATATATATATATAAATATATATATATATATTTGGAACTTTTTATTTTTGAATTAGAACAACAACATTTACATGGAGATGCATTTGAGTTTCTTCTTCTCTTCTCCAGGGCAGTGTTTCCCTGAACAAAGTTCGAATTTCCTTGTGGCCATGAGATCTATCCAACTTAACCAAATCACCAATCAGTACATATAGTTCTGACAAGCTTTCTCTGTATTCATCTTATCTGCTCTCTACTACATTCTACATTTTACTTTGATCTAGCTAAATAACTCACCCAAAAGACAAAAATACATAAATAAAAAAAATAAAAATTAATAATAACAATTTTCACATGAGAGTACTATCTTTCTAACATTTGTTTTATTGGTTCCCAAATTTTTTAAAATTTCCCTAGTCCCAGTCATAGTCTTGCATTAATTTGTTCCATTTTGTAGACCTGTCTAACTCTGTCTCTCCACTGTGCCACCCTTGGGGGTTCTGTGTCCAGCCATAAAACTGTAATACACTTCTTGGCAGTCATAAGCAGAATTCTGATTACGTATGTCTCCATTATGTGTGTATGATTTTTGGTACAGCATTCCCAGTACAAACCATTTTAACTTAAATTGTAATTTCACCTTCAAGGTTCTTTCAATTTCTCCCGAACACCTTCCCAGAATGGTATGAATTTAGGGCAGTCCAAAAGTATTTGTGAAAAGTCTCCCACTAGCCCGCATTTTCTCCAACATAAATTTGAAACATTACTATTTAGACATGATAAGTGGAGTTTTAAAGTATGCATCTTCACCTTCCATTCAAATTCCCTCCAAGGCGGACTATTAGTTAATGGCCTGCTTCAAGTGTTTCCTCCCATTCCTCATCTGTTATCATTATGTTCACTTCCAGTTCCCATTTTTCTTTAATATCTATATTCTTAACAATCACATCCTGTTGCAAAGCTTTATATATTTTGAAATCAGTCCTTTTTGACATGTCCTTTCTGTTTAACATAATCACTTCCTCCATATTAAGTTTATCCTTGCTTGAAACTTTGCCTTATTTTGAAATAACTACTCTGTCTGTCTGTCCTAAATAACATATTAAGCATGAAATTACGAATTATTGTGAAATTACACGCACAGGAAGTGCTTTTATTTTGTAGCATTTGCTCAGTCAGCTCTGGAAGCTTCTCAGCAGACCGAGAAGAGCAAGGGTCTGAGGTGCTTTAACCGTTGGAGGTCGCGCTTCTGTTCTGCATCTGCACTTGACAGTCTCTGGTTCTGCACCACTGAGCTAAATGTAAGTAGCCGCCATAAAAGTTGCTTAAATGTTTTAAATGTTTTTAAGACGGACATGGTGAGTAATGTTGGCCATGTAGCAAGCTAATATGCTAAGTCATTGCATGAGTTAGCTGTGTTGTTAACTTTGTGTGCGACTAAAGTCCGTTTATTTAATGAAATGAGCAGCGCTATCTCATTATTAAAGGTTAGCATTACTTTAGATACTTTTTTATTAGACTTCTAGAGACTTATTCCCTCCATTTTTGTCCCCTCCATTGTAATTTTTTAAACGTGACGTTCTGAGAAAAAAATAAAAGCGGGAGCTCAGCGCCACCAAGTCAAACTTAAACGTCCACTTATTAAAAGTAAATGAGCAGTGGTCTCTTGTACAGCGATAAAAAATCAGTCTGTGTTGTAAACTATTTCCCCGTAGCACCCGTGCGATAGCTTTGCAAGCAGCCTGCTTTTTTTAACCGTAGAAGAGGATTGTGACCGCAAGAGATGAAGCGGTGCTGTATCTCGATGCTATGTTCCCTCCTTCCCTCCATTTTTGTCCCCTCCATAGTTTTTTTAAATAGTGCTCAGTTGCACATATCTTGAACCGCAGAACGCTGTTTCTATTAATTTCACAGTATTTTAGTGTTGTAATTTTGTCCTTACTGTACACTGTTACTCCAGATTCTTAAATGTTATGTTTTTAGCGGATAAGTCAAATTACACTTGAATCTCCTCTCACACACACACACACACACACACACACACACACACACACACACACACACACACACACACACACACACACACACACACACACACACACACACACACACACACACACACACACACACACACACACACACACACACACACACACACCCCTCTCTCCTCTA
>SSNQ01000371.1:464217-501820 GCA_006942095.1 Nothobranchius kuhntae | reverse complement strand
GCTATGGCGTCAGATAAGGATAAACATGACTTTGTTTAGGGTAGACAGAGATAATCTTCCCCTCCGTCTTGTAGTCTCTAAGTGGTCATTCATGTCCACCAGTGAAGCCAATTTTACATTCCACATCCCCGCATCGTCCGGCGACCCCCTCCGAGATCAAATCCATCTTGCGCACTAACACAGGCAACGCCGCAAGGACACTGTCCAGCTTACGGTTCACCTCGAGTAACGTCCCAGTCTGTGAGGTCACCGCACGAGCGGCACATTCCGTGGGTACGGGTCGCACTCCAATCGCTCCCGTCTTCCCAAATTTCCAGAAAACCAGATATCCTCCCACTCCAATCAGAAGAAATCCAGTGATCATTAGGCCGAATATCCACAAATCTTCCACATCCTCGATGGACAGCTGAGAGAGGCACACGATTCGCCAGACCTCCCAAGAATCGAGTGCATATCCCGATGCGAATGTCCCCTCGGGACAGGTGGGAGCCCCCTTCTCCGTTCTCATCGTAGAGAAAATTTTGTCAATCATGTTGAATGACCAATTAATTAAGTCCATATTTCCAAAAAAGAGTAGTGGTTTCAGGAGAAATGCAGAGAAGTGCTCTGTAGGCAGACAGGACAAGAGCCTTGGGGAAGCCGATAAGGGAGCTGAGAAAAAAAGCGTCTGTACTCTCTGAAGGCTGCAGATAACACCAAGGTTCCTTACTTTGTTCTCGGAGATTAATGTAATGCCATTCAGGTCAGGCGATTGGCTAAGCAATTTCCTTTTCTGGATTTCTGGTCCAAAGATGAGAACTTCCGTCTTGTCTTGATTTAAAAGCAAGAAGTTAAGAGTCATCTAATTTTTTATGTCCTCAAGACAAGCCTGTAATCTACCCAACCGATTAGGTTCATCAGGGTTAATGGATAAATATAGATGAGTATCGTCAGCATAACAGTGGAAGTTTATCCCATGCTGTCTAATGATTTTACCAATTGGAAGCATATATATAGTAAAAAGAATTGGTCCAAGCACTGAACCCTGTGGTACTCCACAAGTAACCCTGGAGTATGAAGAAGATTTGTCATGTACATTTACAAAATGAAATCTGTCAGACAGGTAGGATTTAAACCAGCCTAACGCTGTTCCTTTGATCCCTACAACATGTTCAAGTCTTTCTAAAAGAACATTGTGATCAACTGTGTCAAAGGCAGCACTGAGATCTAACAAGACTAGAACAGACACAAGATTCTTATCTGAGGCCATGAGAATATCATTTGTAACTCTCACTAATGCAGTTTCAGTGCTGTGATACTCTCTAAAACCAGACTGAAATTCCTCAAACAGATCATTAGTGTTTAAATGCTCACATACTTGGATGGCCACTATTTTCTCCAGGACTTTGGATAAAAATGGAAGGTTAGATATTGGTCTATAATTCATTGGGTCATCTGGATCCAGAGAAGGCTTCTTAAGTGAAGGTTTGATTACAGCAACCTTAAAATCTTGTGGTACATACCCATTTACTAAGGATAGATTGATTATATCTAGAATGGAGGCAGTAACCAAAGGAAATGCTTCTTTAAATAATTTGGTTGGGATTGGATCCAAAATGCAAGTTGAAGGTTTAGATGAAGCTAATATTTTTGATAACTCTGAAAGCTCAACTGGATCAAAACAGTTCAAGCACAGATGAGGTTCTAGAGTCACCTCTGAAGCTGCCTCACTTACTGAGGAAGAAGAAATCGCATTAGGGAGAATGCTAAAGATTTTGTTTCTAATAGAATTAATTTGACTTGTAAAAAATCCCATGAAGTCATTGCTGCTGAGGGCTAAGGGAATAGATGGCTCAGAGCTATGATTCTGTGTAAGTTTAGCAACTGTACTGAAAAGAAATTTAGGATTATGCTTATTCTCCTCAATTAACGCTGAAAAATAAGCAGTTCTAGTTTGTTGAAGCTTATTTTTATAAAGCACAAGACTATTTTTCCAGGGTAGGTAGGCCTCCTCATGGTGCGTAGAGCGCCATGTTCTCTCCAATTTCCTAGAGTTTTGTTTTAAGGCTCGTAGATGAGAGTTAAACCAGGGAGCCAACTTCCTGTCCCTGATTACCTTCTTTTTTAAAGGGACAACATCATCTAATGCCACACGTAAAGAGGAATTAACATGATGAACTAAGGCATCAATTTGTGAGGGGCTAGAACTGAAAATATTGCCCTCTGCTACATTCCTCTGAGATGCTGAGGACAGTAAAAATGGAACAGTTGATTTAAAAGACGCAACAGCCTTTCTAATTTTAAACTCAGTAACTTATGCTGTAACTTCACCTTGCCCTGCCTGCTCCATACACCGGCTGCGATCACAAGCGACAACATAGTAGTTCCCGCTGCTTCTTCGGGAAACTGCACAAAAAAATAATAATAAAAACTTGGCATCTTGTAGGCGTGGCGGTGGGATTTCAGCCGTGGCGGGCCGCGGGTAAGGGACACCCTGAGTAAGCTAACTTTAGGGAAACCAGCAGCACAACCAATATTTTCAAATAAGACTCACAAACCTGAGTCAGCACCAGTCTCATCAGAGCTGGGGTTCTGTCGCCGTACTTTTGGTCTAAAAAATGTCCTTATGTCCATCTTCACTCATGCGTTTCAGGCAGGGAGTGTAGAAGAAGCCGGCTGCTGAAGGGCTTCTTCTTCAGTGGTGGAGGCTCAGGCAGGCTGTATACAAACTACTGCCAGCTGCTCCCTCTCTGTTGGACTTTGGTACTGCATGTTACTTCCACGATTTAGATCCGGGGCTTTTCATAAAACATCCGGGGCTTCAGCCCAAGTAGCCGGGCCTAACGCCGCCCCTGCCAGTAGCATCAGTAAAACAACTGTAAGAGTTTAAAATAAACATTTATTCATCTGAACATGGGGTGCTGATTTTTAGGTGAAGCAATGGTTCACAGGCTTTTATTCTGAAATTTTTTTCTGCAGAGTCTTTAAAGAGCAAGTCACCCCCTACCAGAGTTTTACTCCACACCCATTTCCTGCAAATGTAGTTGCCTGGCAGACCGAGAGGGCGGAGCTGCTAACAAATAGGCACAGGCTCACAACGACATTGTGACATCATAATGTACCAGCTAATGTCAGAGGCCCAATCTCAATACTAGCTCTGCGCCCTGCGGACTTCAGCAAAGTGCACTTGGAGAAAGTGTGCTGTAAGGCTTCGAGTACGTCGTACACAAGTGTGCAAATAATTGCAGAACTGAGACGGGGAGCGTTGCGTCATCGATCACAACGCATGCCGGGACGCTGGTTGCTGTGATACACTTTTCAAAAACCTTAATTAACTATTTATAAGCAAAAAACCAAACATTTATTTGAAATACGTTTTCATTCATTGCTGCTTTGTCTAAAAGTTTTTGAGCATCAACTAATCGTCCTAAAAATTTTCATTTTTATTTTAATTTTAATTTTTTTTACCGTGTCCTGTCTGGCTGTGAAGCAAACAGAATTAATGTCTGAATGCTGGTGACAAGCCTTACAGATTTACTCTCAGGTGGAGCATCAAAGCGTCTGCGGGAGATATCAGCGGCAAGCACACAGGCCAGCCCGCAGCCTCCCACCCCCTAGCCGGCCGAGCCCGGGACCCAGGGGCAGGCAACCAGCCCCGACGGGGACCCAGCAGAGCCCAGGGTCCCAGACCCCACCAGGCAGCCACCGGGATCGATCAGGCAGACGCCAAAAATCTTAAACCCCCTGACCCGGGAGCCGCAAACACTCAGGCAGACCAAGGCACCACACTCCACTCCAACTGTGGCAGGGGGAGGGCAGGTGAAGATGTGTAGCAGCACAAGAAGTCCCAGGAGAGGGGAGGAGTCCAAGACCCCACCTGACATATACAGCCATACACAAACACAGTCACACACTCCCTCATGCTCACACATGCACATACAACCAAAGACTTACAAAAATGCACGCCGGACACCCACTCATGCTCCCCATACATTCACTCTGGTCCCGGTACTGCTGCACATGGGGTACAACCATCACCGGTTCCCAGAGTTCGACCCTTTCTGCTGGGGTGCTGATGAGCAGGCTCCCCGCCCAACGCCGAGCACAATGTGACATTTTTTACAGCGGCCTAACGTTCTACCAGCATCTGGAATCTGCTGCAGCTTCTGTTAGCTGAGGGAAGATTCTGAAACAAATATGAGGAACATTGGTATTAATGTTGTTAATAAATCAGATGTAACCTTTAGAAAGTCTTGCTTTCTGCCCAGAGCTTGTTTATTTTACCAGATGCTGCATGCTTTAGCTCCCTAACCTCTACTCAAAGGCCATGATGAAACTACCCGACACGACCGCCTACCAGCGGGGAGTGTAAATAAAACATCCTTGAGCAGAATTAGATATTCTGCTTGCTTTGACACAGAAACCTGGTAGAAGAGCCAAAGTCTGACAGTTAAGCATCAGGTTTTTATTCTGAATGGTTTCGTTGTGAAGTTTGTTCCTGTTTAACATTTGCTCACATGTTGTGCTCTCAGGACGACTGTCTCTGGGCATTTGTTAGATTCACAACAATCAACCAGCTTCCTGTCGGTATAGTCAGTTTTTCATTACTGACCTGATGATGCTCCCAGTGTCAGTGCATGAGTCCAATTCATCGCTGGACTCATGTACTGCTTCCTGGTGAAGTTCTGCTACCAACCCAAGGTCATCCTTCACACAAGACTAGTCAACAACACAAATTCATCTAGAATTTAGTTTGGAATCACATCACAGCCTTGTTCTCTCCTTGTGAGGCCACACACACACACACACACACACACACACACACACACACACACACACACATTGTTTTGTTTCACTTAGTGTGAAAAAATGGCAACAATGTTAGAAAAAAATCAGTTTGATCATAAAATAAGAAAATAAAATAATAAAGCTGTCATGTTCTAGGAGTTATTACTGCATGAGTTCAGCTTCGTGCATTTAAATATTCAATTCAACTTTATTTATAAAGCACCAAATCATGACAATGCCGGACTGGGCGGTAGATCGAGAGCCTTACTTTCCAGCTCAGCTCCTCCTTCACCACAACAGACGGGTTCAGCGTCTGCATCACTGCAGATGCTGCCCCAATTTGCCTGTCGATCTCCGGGTCCCTCCTTCCCTCACTCGTGAACAAAACCCAGAGACACTTGAACTCCTCCACTTGAGGCAGGAGTTGGCAAGCCGCCCTTTTCCAGATCAGTTCCTGCAGTGAACCCTACTCCCTGGTTTAATGACAGCCTTCGCAGCCTGAAGCGCCAATGCAGGAAAATTGAGCGTTTGTGGAAGAAAACCCATCTCCACGTCCATCTGCTGCACCTTAAGGATCTTCTGACATCCTTTAACCCTCTCAGGCTCAAAATAAGTTTTGATAAAAGGATAAATGTCCTTCAGGGGTACTTCTGAGGTAAAAAAATGCTCATTAAATATGTATGTGGAGTAACCAGGTAGGTAGGTTTTAACGTTGCAAATCTGCAGAGACGCGAGGGTTTCCTATTTCTCCAACCTGGTGTCCCAGAGCAAAGGGAAGCCCAAGGTGCTGTTTAACACCATCAGCAGCATCGTCTCTCCTGCCTCTCCTACAGCCTCCATCCACTCTGTTGCAGACTGTGAGAACTTTCTGTCTTTCTTTGTGGAAAAAGTCAATAAGGATCTAGCATCTCTCCTTCAGCCTTATCGCTGCCTCTCCCGACTCCAACCAGGCCCATCATCCTAGATAGCTTTGCTCCTGTTTCTTTGCCTGAGTTAACCAAACTAGTTAACTCTATGAAGACCTCTGCATGCCCCCTCCACATCTTACCCTCATCTTTGTTTAAAAGTGCTTTTCAGTCCATCGGTCCCAGCGTGCTCTCCATAATTAATGCTTCTCTGGTCTCTGGTCAGGTCCCTGCTTACTTTAAGAACGCTGTAATCCACCCGCTTCTTAAAAAAACGAGTCTCGACTCGAAGGCAGGGGCCAGGAGAAAAACGAGGTCCAGAGGCAGAGATCAGGCAGGGTGGATGGCTGGAGAATTTACTTGCAGGGCTTTAAATAATCTGGCAGGGAACTGGTGGTTGACTGGCTGAACCAGGAGCTGGGACTGCGGGAGTCTGGGGGGCCGGCGACGGGGAACCAGGAGCTGGGACAGTGGAAGTCGGGGGATAGAGGACACTGGAGGACGAGGGCTAAGAGGGGACTCTGGACTAAGACTAAGACACTGAGGAGACTCTGGACTACAGCTACGAGGCGACTCTGGAGACTGAGAGGACAGAGGGAACTCTGGAGACGGGAACTCTGGAGACAGGGCGTAGACTCTGGGACTGGGGGAGATGGGAACTCTGGAGACAGGGACGTAGACTCTGGGACTGGGGGAGATGGGAACTCTGGAGACAGGGACGTAGACTCTGGGACTGGGGGAGACGGGAACTCTGGAGACAGGGACGTAGACTCTGGGACTGGGGGAGATGGGAACTCTGGAGACAGGGACGTATACTCTGGGACTGGGGGAGATGGGAACTCTGGAGACGAAGACTCTTGAACAGGCTGGACTGGAGACGAAGACTCTTGAACAGGCTGGACTGGAGACGAAAACTCTTGAACAGGCTGGACTGGAGACGAAGACTCTTGAACAGGCTGGACCGGAACCTTGTGGAAGGGCTGAGCAGGATGTGATGCATGCTCCGGGACCACCGCCAGAGCAGGATGCAGTGCGACCTCCGGGACCACCCCCGGAGCAGGATGAGGTGCAACCTCCGGGACCACCGCTGGAGCAGGATGCGGTGCGGGCGGGTGGTGTTTGGACGAGGGTTGTTGGAGACGGTTCCGGCGTCGTCGTCGGGTGGAGGGAGAGACGGCGTCAACAGGGACAGGGGAAAGGGAAAGGAAACCGGATCTGATGGGAGCAGGAGAGTACTGATGCCCCGGGACAGACAGAGTGGATATGGACGAAATTGCCTGATGTCCTGGGGGTGTGGATTTGGAGGCATGAACAGTAGATGAGCAACGGCCAAAGGTCTCCTGCAGACGCCTGGCAAACTCCCAAAAGGACACCGATCTGGGCAGATGCACCGAAATACAATCCATAGCCCACACCAGGGCGTTACCACCCAGATTGGATATCATGAACGAGACCTTATCATGATCCGAGGAAGCCAGGTCCAAATATCGAGCGCAGGCTTCGATGTAAGTCCGGCAAGTTTCTGGGTCTCCATAGTATATGTAATGGAGAGTTGTTGGTGTAGTCCAGGATTCTGCTGGATCCATGTCAGTTGCGATGAAAAGAAAAAAAAACCTCCCAAGTACTGTGTCGGCGTTGGGTCTAATTTTTTGGCCAGATTATTCTGTCACAAACCGAACTAGGAAGACCCGTGAAGATGCCAAATGCAGAAAAGTAGATAAAAAACATCTTTTATTTGGTGCAGAGTTACCAGGAGGGCGAGGCTGGAGACAGAGACGGAGACAGGTGAAGGTCGTAATGGCGGGCAGCGTGAAAGGCAGGGGTCAGGAGAAAAACGAGGCCCGGAGGCAGAGATCAGGCAGGGTGGATGGCTGGAGACTTTACTTGCAGGGCTTTCAATAATCTGGCAGGGAACTGGTGGTTGACTGGTGAATATATAGTAGGGGGAGCAGGTGTGTGAGATGAGCTGAGGAGTCAGGAGCAGGTGAAGTGGATGAAGCTGATTGAGGTAGTCAGGGAAACAGGGCTTGGCTGGGGCTTGATGATGAGACCAGGTGTGCTGCATGAAGGCCGAGGAGGGTGAAAGATTGGGAGTCATGACAAAAAAACATTGTTTTACGAGTATTATTCTCATGTCATGTTGTGTTCTCATATATTTATATTTTAGAGATTTTCTTGTTCGTGAAAAGTTCATCAACTCTGCATCAGCCGAGGTATTCCTGTTTCCCCATCGCTTTCATTTTTGAAATAGTAATAATAAACATTCAATACCATTACAATTTCTTTTGATTTAATTTTGCCCTAATATTTAGAGTGCGCAGGTAGCACATAAATAATGCAGTTTAACGTTTTCTCTTAAAGTGGGAGCATTTAACCTGTGGCCAGAACTACGCTCTCTCCTTGCTTTAACTCCGATGTAAACCTGAACTGGTCACCTGCTTGTGCGTAATCAAACGTCTCTAATGGGGCTTGTGAAGAGCCTGGAGTCATGATGAAGTCCTGGATTTAGCCTCAGACAGGCTAGGCTCATGGCTGTTTTATTGTTCTGGCTGAATCTGCCGCACAGACTAACAAGCCATCCTGGGGGTGAGGTTCATAAATGGGGAGAGTGCTCTGCATTTGTCATCTCTAAATAGAAGCTTCTATTTCAAATTTAAGAAATTTTGTTGTTTTAAAATCACTTAAACAAGCTTTAATCACGGAGTAGGCTAGCCATGGCTTATCTCTGCATGCAGCACCTGCTTAAATGAGGAGTTCTGAGCGCTCTGTGAATCACCGCGGTGCAGCTCCATGAAAGGCTGAGCAGACTTTTGTCACTGCATCTCGTTAGGTGATATTTCAGCCAAATGTTTACAATCAGTCACTCCTGCACGCGCTCTTCTGCATTCGTTGGCCGTGGTTCCGCTGGATTGTGTCTGTGACAAATGACATGACTTTGTCTGATCCCTCACCTAGGGACCGGTTTGCCATGGGTGATGGGTTACCAGAGGCATAAAGCATTAAGCCTCAAACAAATTAGCTCCTAAGATCATTGGGACACAAACCTCTCCACCACGGTAAGGTGGAAGCCCCGGGAGGGGAACGCTCATGCACATCAGAGGAGGTCATGTGACAAAATATGGTCAATCGAGGGCATTTCTGTAAGTAAATGACTGAACAAACACCTGAGTACGCAAGCTTGGGATTTATAATTGCATATTTCATGGATCAGGATTTTGTAGGATCGAATCTAGTAGTTTATTTGATGAATGAGGGCCTTGGACTCCCCATGAAACTCTACTCTTACAGCTGAAGAGTAGAAAGTGGCCTTCACTTAGAGGCCAGCAAACCTAAAACTATTCTCTGATTTAAGTAAATCTTAGTTTCTGAACTTCGTCTTTCTGTAATGATCAGAATGGAAGGAAACGTGTGAAAAAGTTGTTTACCTCTCCTATAAAACTTCAAGTGTTGTGTGTGTGTGTGTGTGTGTGTGTGTGTGTGTGTGTGTGTGTGTGTGTGTGTGTGTGTGTGCGCGCGCGCGCGCCCTATAACACAGTCCTCTCTGCTCATACATAAGGCTCTTTTATTGCCATCCATAATCCTGTTGATATTGACATACTGATAAGCTGAATTGAGTTTATGAGGCTTCTCCTCTGAGAGAGCAGCGGTAGCATACACGTCTTGTCTCAGTCAGCAGAAAAACATCAAATCTAATCACAATGTAATGAGTATACATGTCCCAAGGTCACGGTGATATGAATAAGGCCTTGCCCGAGGCTCATTGCTACCTACATCCTAACCACTTCTGATGGAACGCCGAGGCTTGAAACACCCATTTCTCCCCGGCCTTCTTTCAGCTGCCTTTCTGCTTCCATGGCTTTTTGCGTTTGTTCGTTGCAGGACTACACATCTACAGACATTTCTGTTAGGTCTGTGAGCTGATTTGGGAGGACCTCACAATAAATCCACTGCAAATCACTCACACAGATTTCACGCAATCAAAAATTATTTACTGTAAAATAATATTTTTCGGAAGAACGAATAAAGGAATGCAAGTCAATGAGGGTAAAAACTCTATTTTCTAATCCGCTTTGCCTTATGCCCTGGATCACACATATGTTGTACTGCCATTTAAATGAAAAGCAATGATGGTGTTTCGACCACATCAATCACATACTTTGAGATTTATCAGCTTGTAAAAGTTCTTAATTAGCTTGACTACGAATCAGACGTCGGCACGTTGCACATGTGACATCACCACAGAATCTCCTCCCCCTAGCGTAGCTGCTACTTACCACATGGCCAGATTTATGGCGGTTTTTCCTCCTGAAGGAAGGATTTCAAGTTCGATAAACTTATAGACACTTTCGCTCAGTTTTATCCGTGTCTGGTTTGATGACGTTACTTTCGTGATGCACATTTGTAGTCCTGGACTTTTTTTCACACAAAACCTAAAATAGCGTTTCCCCCTGTTCGAAAAAAAGCACTTTCTTGTTATCAAATTGTGTCTTTAAAACTCACAGACATCACATGTGAAATCCATGGTACATAACAAGCGGAATTAGAAAATAGCGTTTTTACCCCCATTGGCTTGCATACATTTTTTCATTCTTCTGGGAACCCTTGGTCCAGAAGTAGATGGGCGTGACTAATGGGCCATTCCCATCTGTACCGGGTCGGCCCGGGCCGGGTAGCCCCAGTCGGCCCCAGCCTGGCCCGGTTGATTCCACACATCCTTGTCTTAAGCCCATGTGGGCTGATTCTACCTACCAATCAGAGGCTTGCTCTAATGGAAGGTGTGAATTTGCTGTCAGCAGTGGGTGTGTTGGCCCTGGTCGGCCTGAAGCAGTACCCCTCGGGAAGAGGGCCGAGAATGAGCCTTGGTTGGCCCGGGAAAATTCCAGGCCACCCAGATATGTAAACAACCTACGCTACCCGGCCCGGGTCGACCCGGTACAGGTGGGAATGGGGCTTTAGGCTCCCCGTTGGTTGTCACATCAGGTAAGACATAAACTAGTGAGGTGTGAGTCATGAATGAATCATTCAATGCTCGAGAATCACTTTACTGACTCGCAAATCATGATTTACAACCCCAGTTGACACATTAACTGACTCATGCCTGTTAAATTTAGCTAACTAATTTCATTTTATTAGAAATATATCTGTTCTGTTTTTGGACTTCTGCGCAAGTCGCGGTTTGTCCACAACAAACACCTTGTTCAAATATAAGGATGCCCATCGGTATACCTGGTACCAGGGCAGCCTAGGTTACAGGTCAGTGATTGACTTTGTAGTTGTATCATCTGACCTGAGACCGTATGTTTTGGACACTCGAGTAAAGAGTGGAATAGAACTGTCAACTGATCACCACCTGGTGGTGAGCTGGATCAGAAGCCAGGGAAAAATGCTGCACAGACCTGGTAGACCCAAACGCATTGTGAGGATCTGCTGGGAATGCCTGGAAGATGAACCTGTCCAGAAGGTCTTCAACTCCCACCTCCGGCAGAACTTTGACCATGTCCTGAGAGCAGTGGAGGACACTGAGTCTGAATGGGCCTTGTTCCACTCTGCGATTTTTTGAGGCGGCTGTTGCTAGTTGTGGTCGCAAGGTGGCCGGTGCCAGTCGTGGCAGTAATCCCCGTACCCGCTGGTGGACACCAGGGGTTAGGGGAGCTGTCAAGCTGAAGAAGGAGGTCCACAGGGCATGGCTGGTCTACGGGTCTCCAGAGGCTGCAGACAGGTACCGAAGGGCCAAGCGGAGTGCAGCAGTGGCAGTTGCCGAGGCAAAATCTTGGGCATGGGGGGAGTTTGGCGAGATCTTGGAGAAAGACTATTGATTGGCTCCAAAAAGGTTCTGGCAAACCATTTGGCGCCTCAGGGGAGGAAGGCAGCAACTTGCTCACACTGTTTACAGTGGAGATGGGGAGCTTTTGACGTCAACTGGGGCTATGGCTGGGCAGTGGAAGGAATACTTTGAGGAGCTCCTCAATCCCACTGACACACATTCTGAGGAGGAACCAGTGCTAGGAGACCCGAGGATGGACTGACTACCCTAGAGACTTCTGCCCCAAAGATTGGACTAACAACTACAAAGCAGCGGAGCTCCTGGGGCGGATGAGATTCATCCTGGGTATCTCAAGGCTATGGATATTGTAGGGCTGTCGTGGTTGACACGTCTCTGCAACATTATGTAGTCACTGGGGGCAGTTCCTGTGGAGTGGCAGACCGGTTTGGTGGTCCCCATCTTTAAGAAGGGTGACCTGAGGGTGTGTTCCAACTATAGGGGGATCACACTCCTCAGCCTCCCTGGAAAGGTCTACTCCAAGGTACTGGAGAGGAGGGTCCGATCGATAGGTAAATCTCAGATTGAGGAGGAGCAGTGTAGTTTTCGTCCTGGCCGTGGAACTGTGGACCAGCTCTATACCCTTGCAAGGGTGATGGAGGGGGCATGGGAGTTTGCCCAACCAATCCACATGTGTTTTGTGGATTTGGAGAAGGCTTAGGACCGTGTCCCCAGGGGCCCGTTGTGGGGGACGCTCCAGGAGTATGGGGTGGGTGGCTTTCTGTGAAGGGCCATTCAGTCCCTTTATCAGAGGAGCGTGAGTTTGGTCCGCATAGCCGGTAGTAAATCGGACCTGTTCCCGGTGAGGGTTGGACTCCACCAGGGCTGCCCTTTGTCACCGGTTCTGTTCATTACCTTCATGGACAGAATTTCTAGGCACAGCCGTGGTGTGGAGTGTGTCAGGTTTGGTGGCAGGAGAATCTCATCTCTGCTTTTTGCGGATGATGTGGTCCTCCTAGCTTCATCCAGCTCTGTCCTTCAGCTCTTGCTGGGTAGGTTCGCGGCCGAATGTGAAGCGGCTGGGATGAGGGTCAGCACCTCCAAATCTGAGACCATGGTTCTCAACTGGAAAAGGGTGGCTTGCCAACTCCTGGTCAGGGGAGAGGTCCTACCTCAAGTGGAGGAGTTTAAGTATCTCGGGGTCTTGTTCACGAGTGAGGGTAGGAGGGATCGGGAGATCGACAGGCGGATTGGTTCAGCATCTGCAGCGATGCGGACGCTGAGCCGATCTGTCGTGGTGAAGAGGGAGCTGAGCCAGAAAGCCAGGCTCTCGATTTACCGGTCGATCTACGTCCCAATCCTCACCTATGGTCATGAGCTTTGGGTAATGACCGAAAGAACGAGATCGCGGATACAAGCGGCCGAAATGAGTTTCCTCCGTAGGGTGGCCGGGCTCAGCCTTAGAGATAGGGTGAGGAGCTCGGACATTCGGGAGGGACTCGGAGTAGAACCGCTGCTCCTCCGGATCGAAAGGAGCCAGTTGAGGCGGTTTGGGCATCTGGTCAGGATGCCTCCTGGACGCCTCCCTGGGGAGGTGTTTCGGGCATATCCTGCCGGCAGGAGGCCTCTGGGTCGACCCAGGACACGTTCAAGTCAATTCAATTCAAGTTTATTTATAAAGCGCCAAATCATGACAAGAGTCGTCTCAAGGCACTTCACATAATAAACATTCCAATTCACAGTTCATTAAGCCAATCAGAAATAATGTTTCCTATATAAGGAACCCAGCAAATTGCATCAAGTCACTGACTAGTGTCAGTGACTATACAGCAATCCTCATACTAAGCAAGCATGCAGCGACAGTGGAGAGGAAAACTCCCTTTTAACAGGAAGAAACCTCCAGAGAATCCTGGCTCAGTATAAGCAGCCATCCTCCACGACTCACTGGGGATGGAGAAGACAGAGCAGGCAGACAAAGACACACACACACACACACACACACACACACACACACACACACACACACACACACACACACACACACACACACACACACACACACACACACACACACACACACACGCACACACACACACACACACACACACACACACTGTTGGAGAGGTTACATCTCTAATCTGGTCCGGGAGCGCCTTGGGGTCCTGCCGGAGGAGCTGGTGGAGGTGGGTGGGGAGAGGACGGTCTGGAGCTCCCTAGTTGGGATGCTGCCCCGCGACCCGGACCCGGATAAGCGGAGGAAGATGACGACAACGACAACGACGTCTTTTCCTTTCCTGAAACGATTACCATGTTTTCAAACACTTTATGGTTGTGTGTATCCAGGAACACCATCAGCTCTTTTTTTTTTAACGTTCACTGTCTCTATGTGACAAATGAGCTTTATTTTCCTTAGATAAATCTGCTGTTCAATTTCACTTACAGAGTTTTAATTTAGCAGTATTTATCTCCTATTGACAAATTTTACGCACTACTTGAATGTCATTGTACATTGTTGATGTACTCTGCAGCAACCTTACTTCACTGAGTCTATGTGAAGTTGAAACATTAATTTTATAATTAGGACTGGTTTCATTGTTAGTTAACTCCAGTGTTAAGAGCAAAGAAATGAAATTTTCAAAGTCACGTGGTCTTGGACATATTCCCTAATTTAGCTTTGATGATGTAACTCAAGGAGAAAGTTTCTGGCATAATGAGAGCAAACACATAGTCTATGACATTATTATTTCGTGACATGAGCTTGGGGATGCTGACGAGGTCCCCTTTTTTTCCCAGATGGGTTGATTCTTTTTGATTTCATTAGATTACAATCTTCTGCAACTGCTCTTCTACAGAGATGTCTCCTGTTGCTTCTAGGTGATGTGAATCACAGAGGAGGGATGGCTGATAACGATTTTCCTACACACACGCACTCACCTGTGTGCCTCTGTTATAAGGTAAGTAAATAGGACACATTTGTGAATGAGGTAATGGCTGGATGTTTGAGTCCTTGAATTTGAGCTGAAAGAACCTTTGTTAGTACAACTGTGGATGAAAATAACTGGAGTCCAGAGTTACAGAGAAAATACTTTGAATATTGGATGATAAGAATTTTTGCTGAAAACAAGTCACAATCGACGGTGATCTCCCAGAATGTTCTTGTGCTTTTTCGCCCACAGGTCATGAAACCAGGAAATTGGGTTCTGATTAAGGTGCTGAAACAAGACAATTGGGGCAGCCAGAGGTGAGAAGGTCCATTCAAAGTACTCCTCACCACTCCTACTGCTGTGAAGATTGCTGAGAGGCTGTCTTGGATTCATCAATCCCACTGCAAGCTTGCCAACGCCAACTAACTGCTTTTAGAAGCACCACAAAGTCCGGGTGCAAAGGGGTGGGTTACCTCTTGGGTCCACGTCTCAACCCCGGTGAAGATAAAGATAAAGATCTGCATCAAGCTTGCTGGGTTCACCACATTGTTGATGTTGGTGCATGTTCATGGCCTGCACTTGGGCCGCCGGTCAGCACCTGATGGAACGACTGGGACAGCAGCATCTGAGGGGGTACTAGAACTGGAATTGGAATGACGGATTGGGGTTCCTCCCTGACCGCACACCTACATGACACAACGTGACCTGCACCCACCTCGGCTGACGACCCCCTGGACGCAACTACGACATGACACAGCGACGAAGAGGCACCTGCACCCAATCTCCAACCTGGTTTCACGGTCAAAGGATCAGAAGGACTTTTCGGGGACAAGATCAGCTCCCTGACAACTGGACAACCACCTCAACATGCCACGGAAGGACCCTGACGTCTTCCTATTGAGAAGTTGAACTGTGCGCTCACATCCCGAACTCCATTATGGCACTCCGGACCTGGACTTCAAGGTATTCATCAACATAAGACTGAAACCATCCTGACCAGAGGAAGAGGACTTTGACCTTCATAACTATTCTCCAACCGAGACTCCCAGCCCACGGACAAGCCCTTGATGAAGAACGATTGATTTGCCTCAGCTCTGCCATAGCTAGAGTTGCATAACACCTTCATTTCCCCCCATCACAGAAAGAGTCGTCTGCAACTTGAAGCTTTAAATTAAATTCATCTGATGTTTCAATAAATTCTACTGATGTTTTCTGTATGTTTATGGTTTTACTAATCCTTCCCAACCTCTTTACAGGGACTGCTATAAATTGCAGAACTGTTACATTACAGTAAATCCACTTAAATCTGTATGTAATAGCTCTTCTTAAGTTTATGATGGTGTTGATTTAACTGATTTCCGTTATCTCATTTGTATCTCTGTAAACTGCTGTTTGATGTTATTGTCAGTCGTGTTTGCCTTATTGTGTTTTATTATTTTATTTGTTCTTTAGTATTTTACTTATTTGTTCCTTGTGTTGTTGTTTTTTTGTTTGGTTTTTGTTTGGTTATCCTATTCGGATAAACAGGAGGGATTATGTTATAGAATTTTTATGTTTTACTATTTCTCGATCATTAATTCTATTAACTGAATGTCCTCTCTCTCTCTCTCTCACACACACACACACACACACACACACGCACGCACGCACACACACGACCCACTCCCATTCTTTTCTTATCTTTTGTTATAAATAAACACTGTGAGCAGAACCTTGGGACATTTGTCTCGTGCTCTTGCCACAAAATTGCATTTGGTTATATGTCTGCTTCATTGTCTCCTTCTCTCTTCGACTCCAGGAAATGGGTTTATTGATAAATATATTGATAAAATCCCTGATATATATATATATATATATATATATATATATATATATATATATATATATATATATATATATATATATATATATATATATATATATATATATATATATATATATATATATACTGTATATATATACACACACACAAATTTATAGTAGGTATTTTTAACTGCTCTGAAAATGAGCCCAGCTTGAGCAGCACTCACAGAGTACAGACGCTTCTGCTTTTGCTTTCTTATCTTTTTCCCCAAGGCTCTTTTGTCCTGTCTGCCTACAGAGCGCTTCTCTGCATTTCTTCTGAAAATCCCTATTTTTCAGAAATGGATTTAATTAATTGGTCATTCAACACGATTGATGAGATTTTTTCTACGATGAGAACGGAGGAGGGGGCTCCCACTTGCCCGCAAGGGACACACGCAGCGGGATATGTGCTCGATTCCTGGAAGGTGTGGAGGATCGTTTGTCTCTCTCAGCTGTCCATTGAGGACGTCGAAGATATGTGGATATTTGGCTTGATGATCACTGGATTTCTTCTGATTGGAGTGGGAGGATATCTGGTTTTCTGGAAATTTGGGAAGACGGGAGCGATTGGAGGGCGACCCGCAACCACGGGAAGCACCGCCCAGGTGGAGACCTCACAGACTGGGACGTTACACGAGGTGAATCGTAAGCTGGACAATGTCTTAGCTGCGTTACCGGTGTTAGTGCGCAAAATGGATGTCATCTCAGAGAGGGTCACCGGACGGTGTGGAGATGTTTAATAACCAAATTGGCTTCACTGAAGGACTGGAATGACCAGTTACAGACTGAAGGCAGAGGGGAAAATTATCTCTGCCTGACCCAAACAAAGTTTTGTTATCCAAATCTGATGCCAAGGCAGCCTTGAGCTGCTAACAACAACCCCCACAAAGGAAGGAATGCAGACAGATGCTGTGAAAACCCGTCCTACCCCCTGCCTTCAGATTGTGGACTTCTGCCTAGCGAGGTCATCAATCTGCAGGAACTCAAATGTGCTCTGCGCTCCTCCAAGATCTCCCTCCCTCCTGTGGATACAGCTGGCTGAGCGCCACACAGGGCTGCTCGCCCTGGGGAAACAGGATCCCCCCCCCCCCATCGGAGTCTCATGTTGTGAACTGTTGATGTTCGTGCTTATATGTTTGAGGCGTTTTTTTTGCATAGTAAAGCTACGCCCTGCCAGAAGTAACTCTGGTATGCCATTTTTTCCCTCCCCAATTTAGCCTCTTGTAATTCCCTTTTCATCTATTAAGGTAGCGCGACTCATGTTGCGAAGGACCACAGTCACCAATTCTTGTCATGTGTCTTGCCCATGTATGTCTGATCTCTGAATTGTGCGTACTGAAACTCTAATTTCCCTCTGGGATTAATAAAGTTTTGATTGATTGATTGATAAACATGGGAGACCTACATAGACAACATGACCACAGGAGCAGGAAGTTATTGGCTAGATGCTGTTCAGGTTGCTGCAGACACTTCATTAAAAACTGCTAATCCCTGCTCCAGAGACATGACGACCGTTAAAGACTTTTGCTCAACTCATTAACCTTCACGTTCCACTACTGTCTTCCTGTTATTAGCCAGCCTCACCCTGAATGTTGTAATATCCATGGCTTGGAACCCTCTCCTTAAAGCAGGCAGAACAGGTGTACTTCCTGTTAGCAACCCTTTCTTCCAACACATTTAAAAGGGAATGGTACAGAGTGGTTATAGAGTAAACTAATTTTCAACGTGAACTTTCCAGACACATTTATTGGGCTGGTAACATTACTCAAACACAGTGTATGACCGTTGTAAACAAGAGAACAGAAGAAAGGCATTGGGTCTCACTAAGAACTAGGTTCAAAGTGCATCAAACTGTTTCAAACGCTGTCATTTTAATGTTGATTTCAAGATTTTTCTTCACCCTGTCATGTTTTCCAGTACTGATAATAGAAATACCAATAATAATATGTACAAATGAGGCAGATGCATTGGTTGCTCTGAGACTCTTAGGCAAAGCCTGCAGGTTAGCACGTTTCCTGTGATTAGACTGGATTTAGGAAGGGGACAGAGTAAGGCTATGGTCTATCATTATGCTGATGACATGCCCTGTTGGTAACAAGAAACATTCATATGAGTCTCGCTCCGGTTCTTCTGGAGGTGAGTGAGCAGTGCCCTGGCTCTTGGATTGTCCCATTGGTGTGGACAGCATGTTTTTATTTACAGGAGTGTTCCGGTCCCAGGGTCTTCTGCTGGAAGGAGAGTCAGGACATTCTTGTTTGGCTTCTTTTCGAGTCTTTTTTTCTTTATTTTCTCTCCAAAAAAAGCATTGGTATCAAAATGCCTGTATAGATGTAATCATACAGTACTGAAGGGTTTGTTAGCATGTGTCTGCTTAGGGCTCAAACCTTTCTCAGAGTGTGAAAAAGCATCTGTTCACTTAAAAGTTCCACTGATCAGAAAATGATCTGCATCGTCTCTTTGTACAATGCCATGAAAGAACCTTGGATGAGATACGGTCCTTGTTTTCTCTCCTCTTAACCCAAGTCTTGATCGCTGACATCCAGCTCCTCTCTTCTTTCATCTGAGGATCCTATTTTAGCAACCACTCGTTCACTGGAAGAGAGAGAAAACAGGAGGAAGGATGTTTTAATGTAGAAAGTTAAATCGTTTGTCTGCACACCTCAGCTACTCTCTGACACTAGCACACACTTGCCCTAATTCATTATTTACCAAACATGTCGTTTAGAAGGACGGTGTGTGTGTGTGTGTGTGTGTGTGTGTGTGTGTGTGTGTGTGTGTGTGTGTGTGTGTGTGTGTCTGCTCTGTCTTCTCCATCCCCAGTGAGTCGTGGAGGATGGCCGCTTATACTGAGCCAGGATTCTCTGGCAGTTTCTTCCTGTTAAAAGGGACTTTTCCTCTCCACTGTCGCTGCATGCTTGCTTATTATGAGGGTTGCTGTAAAGACTCTGACACTAGTCAGTGACTCGATGCAACCTGCTGGGTTCCTTAAGGAGGAAACTGTTTACTGATTGGCTTAATGACCTGTACTGGAGTGTTTACTGTGTGAAGTGCCTTGAGACGACTCTTGTCGTGATTTGGTGCTTTATAAACAAACTTGAATTGAATTGAATTGAAACGAACTGGACGTGTGGGGCAGATACTTTCTTATTTATGAGACTTTGGCTCCCGTGATTTGAATGGACCATCTACTCGAACTCCCCATGGCTGCTAACATTGCCTTAGATGTATTTTATATGCTGGAAACCATAACATAGACCTCTGTTCTTTGTGAAGGCTACAGTGCTGCATGTGTTACTCATGCTGATAGATTTTTCTATTTGCCATTATTCAGCACGTTTTTTAACAACTGACAGCAAATAACAACGGTGGTTGAGGAGATTCTGTTCCACCATCTGGTGCCTCAGGAGGGGAAAGCAGTCACTACCAACACCGTTTATAGTGGGGGCGGTGTGCTGCTGACCTCTACTCAGAACGTTGTGGATCAGTGGGTGGAGTACTTTGAAGACCTCCCGAATCCCACCGGTATGTCTTCCAGTGAGTAAGCTGAGTCTGTGGACTTTGGGTTGGGTTCTCCAATCTCTGATGCCGAGGTCCCCGAGGTGGTCAACAACTCCTTGGTGGCGAGGCTCCTGGTGTGGACAAGATCTGCCCAAAGTTTTTTAAGGCTCTGGATGTTGTAGGGCTGTGTTGGCTGACGCAGCTATGAAATATCCCGTAAACATCTGCGGCAGTTCCACTGGATTTGCGGACTGGGGTGGTGCTGCCCCTGTTTAAAAGGGGGAGATCACACTCCTGAGGCTCCCTGTTAGTCCATACAGGGTTCTAGAGAGGAGGGTTTGTCGGATTGAGGAGGAGCAATGTGGTTTTTGTCCTGAATATGGAACACTGGACCAGCTCTATAGGGGGGTCCTGGAGGGTGCGCGGGAGTTTGCCCAACCAATCGATGTTTGTTTTGTGGATTTAGAGAAGACGTTAGACCGTATTCATGCTGTTAGGTTCCTGTATGACCGGTGTCAGAGCTTGGTCCGCATTGCCGGCAGTAACTCGGCCTCGTTTCTGCCAAGGCTGCCCTTTGTCGCCCATTCTGTTCATAACTATGTTGGACAGGATTTCTACATGCAGTCAAGGTGTTGAGGGGATCCATTTTGCTGGCCTAAAAATTGAGTCTGTGGTTTCTGCAGATGATGTGGTCCTGTTGGCTTCATCAGAACCTGATCTCTGGCTCTCAGTGGAGCGGTTCATAGTGTGAAGCAGCTGGGATGAGAATCAGCTCCTCTAAATCTGAGACCATGGTCTTGATTCGGAAAAGGGTAGAATGCCTTCTCCGGGTCAGGGATGAAGCCCTGCCCCAAGTGGAGGAGTTTAAGTATCTCAGGGTCTTGTTCACGAGTGAGGAAAACTGGAGCGTGAGATCGATAGGTGGATTGGTGCTGCATCTGCAGTGATGCGGGCGTTGTACCGGTCTGTCGTGGTGAAGAGAGAGCTGAGTCAGAAGGTAAAGCTCTTCATTTACCGGTCGATCTACGTTCCTACCCTCACCTATGTTCACGAGCTTTGGGTAGTGACCGAAACAACGAGATCGCAGATGCAAGCGGCCGAAAATGAGTGTTCTCTGCAGAGTGGCTGGGCTCTCCCTTAGAGATAGGGCGAGAAACTCGATCATCCATGAGAAGTTCGAAATAGACTCGTTGCTCCTTCACATCGAGAGGAGCCAGTTGAGGTGGCATCTAGTTAGGATGCCTCCCTGGTGAGGTTTTCCCGAGCACAAAAACCACACCACGTTGATAATTTCATCACAAAGTCTCAACCTGTTTATTTTACCAAAACTTGATGTAACAAGTGTCTTTAGTGACAGAAATCTTTAAAATAAAACAGCCTAATCTTTTCAGCATCTGTCAGCGTGTTAAAAACATTGTTGTTCTTATGCCTACTCAAGCAAGCGGTGAGGTGGTTGGAAGTTCATACCTCGGTACTGAAGTTTCTGAGCCCTGTTGTTAGGGCAGTCTTTGCCCTGCAAGTTGAAGTTGATGTTGGTACGAATGCAGCGATTGTTCAGAGGCTGGACTGGCCTGACATTGTCGCTCATGCTCATGAAGATTTGTGATGGCTGGTTCTGGCTCAGCAGCCGCAAGGAGTGCATCTAGATGTGGGAAGCAGAAAAGTGACATTAATCAGTTGGAGAATGTTTGATGAACTTGCTCTGAGAGCCACGTTAGCTCACCTGCATACGTGTCAGGTACACTGGCTTATTCATCAGGATCCATGTGGCTGCCTCAAAGCATGGAGGGATGGTCATCGATCCTTCATATGTGATAAAACTTTGTGTTTCTGGGTAGATCTCCTCAATGTTCAGGCCAGTCAGAAGATATGCATCATCTGTAAAAAGCCAAATACAATAAAACCAAAAACGTTAATAAAGGATATGAAAAAATGAACCCCCCAGACTAGGCTCACTTCTTGAGTCATCAGCCCTAACAGATGACAGAGCAGGCTGTGCCTACCCCCAGTTGGTCACCCACGTTACTAAGAGGTTCTCAATCATCAGTCCATCACGAACCTGATCCGCTTAAATAAAAAAGCCTTCACACTCATGGCCCAGACCATCACCAGACCACCTTTCTGCAGCCATTTCTGCCTGCTGCTCTCATGCCGCAGAGACAGGACTTTGAGTTGGAAGTGGGCGCACTTCAGCAGGGGCGAATATAGGGTTGAAGAAGATCTGGGGCTTAGCCCAGATGAGTGATATATGTTTGTTTTAATTATACATTTCAACTTTCACATTTTGACCACCTTAAAGCTGAAAAGAACCCCCCATTAGATTAATATGATATAATAATATTCCCAAATTAAGTAATCTACGTGAGTTTGTGGATGACTGTCTACCCTTAATGAAACCAGTTTGGTCAGGGTGTATTATGAAGGGGGTTACCTTCTCTAATCTTTTGGCCAGGGCTTTACAAATTATTTTGAGATCAACATTAATAAGAGAAATTGGGCGATAGCTGGTAGGAAATGCCGGGTCTTTGCCTGGTTTTAACAAGAGACTAATATTGGCTGAATTCATGTTTGGCTGTAATCTGCCGCTCTCTTCGATTTCCCTCACCATTCTGAAAAATGTTGGAGCCAGAATGATCCAGAATTCTTTGTAGAACTCTACTGGGAACCCGTCTGGACCTGGAGCTTTCCTATTAGTCATGGATTTAAGGGCTTCCTGGAGCTCCACTGATGTTAGTGGCGAGTCCAGGACTGTAACTTGGCTGTCTGATAATTTAGGAAGTGTTATCCTGTCAAGGAACTCATTGATCTCATTATCTGATGGGTTTATCTGTGGTGAGTACAACGTTTGGTAAAAGTCTCTGAAGGTGTTGTTTATTCTTTCAGGGTCATTAACTATATTCCCGGTTGAGTCTTTAACAGCAGATATGGTAGTTTTCTCTTTATTTATTTTTAACTGGCTAGCCAAAAATTTACCTGATTCATTACTATGTTCAAAGTTTTCTATTCATAGTCTTTGTGTTAAAAATGGTGTTTTTTTGTTAATATTTCCATGAATTTCTAATTTAGCTTTACGTAATTTGCTCATTATCTCTTCTTCTGTGGATTTCTTCTAACTCCTGAATACGTTTGTTTTCTGTTTTTTTCTTATGTGATGAGAAAGAAATTACAGGTCCTTCTAAAAAAATTGCATATTGTGATAAAGTTCATTTAGATTCATTACACACAACTGAAGTAGTTCAAGCCTTTTATTGTTTCTAATATTGATGATTTTGGCGTACAGCTCATGAAAACCCAAAATTCCTATCTCAAAAAATTAGCATATCATGAAGAGGTTCTCTAAACGAGCTATTAGCCTAATCACCTGAATTAACTAATTAACTCTAAACACCTGCAAAAGATTCCTGAGGCTTTTAAAAACTCCCAGCCTGGTTCATTACTCAAAACCACAATCATGGGTAAGACTGCCGACCTGACTGCTGTCCAGAAGGCCATCATTGACACCCTCAAGCAAGAGGGTTAGACACTGAAAGACATTTCTGAACGAATAGGCTGTTCCCAGAGTGCTGTATCAAGGCACCTCAGTGGGAAGTCTGTGGGAAGGAACAAGTGGCACAACGAGAAGAGGTGACCGGACCCTGAGGAAGATTGTGGAGAAGGACCGATTCCAGACCTTGGGGGACCTGCGGAAGCAGTGGACTGAGTCTGGAGTAGAAACATCCAGAGCCAGCGTGTACAGGCGTGTGCAGGAAATGGGCTACAGGTGCCGCATTCCCCAGGTCAAGCCTCTTTTGAACCAGAAACAGCGGCAGAAGCGCCTGACCTGGGCTACAGAGAAGCAGCACTGGACTGTTGCTCAGTGGTCCAAAGTACTTATTTTTGGACAAAAGCAAATTTTGCATGTCATTCAGAAATCAAGGTGCCAGAGTCTGGAGGAAGACTGGGCAGAGGGAAATGCCAACATGCCTGAAGTCCAGTGTCAAGTGCCCACAGTCAGTGATGGTCTGGGGCGCCATGTCAGCTGCTGGTGTTGGTCCACTGTGTTTTATCAAGGGCAGGGTCAATGCAGCTAGCTATCAGGAGATTTTGGAGCTCTTCATGCTTCCATCTGCTGAAAAGCTTTATGGAGATGAAGATTTCATTTTTCAGCACGACCTGGCACCTGCTCACAGTGCCAACACCACTGGTAAATGGTTTACTGACCATGGTGTTACTGTGCTCGATTGGCCTGCCAACTCTCCTGACCTGAACCCCGTAGAGAACCTGTGGGATATTGTGAAGAGAAAGTTGAGAGAGACGCAAGACCCAACACTCTGGATGAGCTTAAGGCCGCTATCGAAGCATCCTGGGCCTCCATAACACCTCAGCAGTGCCACAGGCTGATTGCCTCCATGCCACGCCGCACTGAAGCCGTCATTTCTGCTAAAGGATTCCCGACCAAGCATTGAGTGCATCACTGAACAATATGCTGACAATACATAGGCTTTGGTTCTGTATAGATAGTTTTAGTATTATAAATCTACCTTCTAGCTTACCAAAGTGCTGCTACTAGTTTATAAATCTCTCAATGGCATGGGGCCAAAATACATGTCAGATCTCATTCCTGTATACACACCCAACAGGGCTCTGAGATCCCTTGGAACCAGTCAGCTGGTAGAACCTCGGGCCAGAACCAAACATGGTGGAGATGCATTTAGTTACTATGCTGCTCACATATGGAATCAGCTTCTCCATGACCTCAGATCTGCCCCAACCCTAGTGTTGTTTAAATCTAAACTAAAACCCTCATGTATTCATCGGCCTTTACATGAATTGTTTCTTATCATGTGTCATCTCCACTGTAATCTGTGATGCAACTTTGTCTTCTCCTTAAGCTCTAAACTGTAATTCTATCTGTGTGTATTTTAATTTGTGCTTTAAGTGTTTTCATATCATGTCCTGATAACTGTAAAGCACATTGGACTGCCTCTGTGTTTGAAATAATGCTGCCTTGGCTTGCCTTGCCTGTCTTATGGATCTGAAATTGTGTCCAATACTGTGGAATTGACATTTTTGTGTATTAGAATAGCTCCACCTCTTTGCCTAGAGTCATAACAGAGACTCTGTTTAGAAAAAGATGTGCTGCTGCCCATGACCCAGGAGCAGGTTACTGCTGTCTGGTCCCTCTGTTCATCAGGCGCTCTGTCAAGAATCCCAGAGATGAAAAAGCAACACATTCTAGTCGGACCTAAATGAACCGTGACAACGGCACATTTTTGGAGCCACAAACACAGCGGGGTGGTTATATGAATGAGTGAATCAGTACGTGTGAAATGATGAATCTGACAGAGTTTTCTGGCAGTCGTCAGGATCATCTCCAGAGAAATCCCCTCCCAGCCACGGCCAGGCTCCTGAACACGCCTCCGGCTATACCCCATGCCACAGACTTATTCCAGCCACTAGGGGTCAGTGTGTATGCGTGCGTGTGTGTGTGTGTGTGTGTGTGTGTGTGCGTGCGTGCGTGCGTGCGTGTGTGTGTGTGTGTGTGTGTGTGTGCGTGTGTAACCCAGCACATGCAACTCCCGACACTCTTTGTCTCTTTTTTTAAGGTAGCCCAGGGCAGTTTGCCCTGATAGGGAGGCAGACCTCTAGAGAGCTGCTGTAGATGTGTGCCAGACCAAAAAAGCCCTCCAGCTATTATGAATCCTCCCCGCAGGTATCAACCCATCATGAAGCACTCCTTGAGCTTCTTCTTTTTTAGAAAGTAGTGGAGCTTCTTTTACTTCAGCAGGCTTTGGATGCTTCTCCATAGGACTCATTTCTGTTAGCTCACTCAATAAACACACCCATTTCTCTGATCTCTTCAGACTTTAGCTGCCTGAGCCGTAAATGCACAAGGCAAAATCTGATCTATTAATCAAAGATGACATCATCTGATGCCTGTGATCTGATTAAATGCTCATCAGGCACAAGAACGTGTGTGTTCGCATTGCCTACCAGCTGCATGTTTAAAACTTCCCCTAGCTGATCGTCAAGCTTCTCTTTCACTCCACAAACACGTCATCAGATAAAACCAAAGTGCATTTATAAAGCACTTTAGAACAACTTGTGCTCATCATAGATACAAACACATCATAAAAGCACATAACCATAAACTGGTGAGGACAGAGCAGCCGCAGTAGAGTAAATGATAAAAGACATTTACAAGAATAAATATTAAATAAAAATAATAAAAAATACATATTAAAATAAAACGTGCTGACACTGTATCACACTCATCAACATAAATACTGGACAGTTAATGTCCATAGGCTCGAATTCTAAGTTTTTGTTTCCAAATGGGAGGTTCCCACCACCGCCATTTTGACCGTGACACACATCTCGTTATGCCCCGAGCAAATCAAAAATGGGAAAAGAGGTGAAGCTGAAGCGGGGGCTGTTACGGTTGGAACAAATGAACCAATGCAGCTAGTAGCAAACCCAAGAAGGTAAGGAGGGGCTCTGGGGATCAGGGTGGCCCACCCGGCCTCCGTGTGAGGCTGTGGTCATGCCCCCCCCCCCCCAACCAGCGAAATAAGGTACAGAAATATAAATTCACTAACTGATAAAAAGTGATGATCTATTAGTGTAGTCAGTAACCACAGTGTTCCCTCTGGGTCCAAATAATCCAGTGAATAACATCCAAACCAACAGACACAACTAAAGATCAAAGTCAAAATGGCCGAACATCTGTTAACGTGAGGTTGAGGTAGCTCTGAAGTCACATGGCTCTGATGCTCATTAATGATTCTGATTTTAAGACATTAAATTCCACTTAAACAGAAGAGTTACAAAAACATTCATCCCCTCAGTTATCATCAGTGTAAACTAGATCTATCAAACCTAGAATGGTTTTTGGAACCAGGCTGTGAACATCTTTATTTCTGCTGTGAAACTGGCTTTTGGGTGGTTGTGGAAACCCAACAAGTGGGAGGAAACTAGGGGTGGGGAGGAATTGTGGAAAAGACAGCCGAACCAGAGCTAGGAGAATAAAGGTGAGTTATAACAGTTTGGGTGGTGTGTAGGTGTCCAGGGGAGACGACACAGAAATGTACAAACCAACACGCAGAAGTTGTGTCATAAACGTTGAGTAGAAAGCTAGACGTGGGGAGCCTGAGATTTCTAAATAAGTGAAAACATTGAACTTCAGGGTTCATTTCAAGATCCTGGTTCTGGTCTATAGGGCCTTACATGGACAAGCACCATCTTACATTGGTGATCTTCTTAGTCCCTACACCCCCAGCAGGTCCCTGAGGTCCAGTGATCAAAGCCTACTGGTGGTGCAGCACCAGGCTAAAGGTCAAAGGTGACAGATCATCTGCTGCTGTGGCCCCCAGACTCTGGACCTCTCTCCCCCTGAGCCTGAGATCAGTGGACTCAGTGGTCTCCTTTAAAAACTGCTGTTCAAGCTTTGGTCACCACCCTCTCCTTGTTCTGCTCTTGTTCCGTCTTTCCTGGGATCCACTGTTTTCTCTCTTTCTTTACATTTATTTTCATTCAGAATTTATATTTTTTCTCATTTTAGACATTTTTTAAATCATTTAAAAAAATCTTTTTTATACTTTAACAGTTTTTTTGTGAAGCACCTCATGGTTTTTATCTTGAGAGGCGATATATAAAAGATCGTTTTCTTTCTTTTCTTTTCTTTTCTTAAAGTGAGCAGTGAGTCCTCAGTGACCTTTCACCCAGATCCACAATTCCACGTCAGGAATAGGTTAAGCCGGGCGTACACTGTGCGACTTTTTCACTCGTAGCACTCAGCTTCAGCTCAAACTGTACGACTTCCTCGCAGGGCAGATCTCACGAGCCACGTGCTCACACTGCACGACCCAGTTCTCGTATGCGACCTGACTGCTCACACTGTACGTCTGGTAGCAACACGTCGGCCCTAAAAATGTGCTAAAAATAGCAGTTTTTACTCAACACGTCAGACTTTTTTGTCTTGCCTGTTGTCCTTCGGGAGTGCTGCAGGAGGACACACAGGGATTTATGGGGGTTGGATGAGGAAATCGAAATAAAGAAAGTAAATCTGTGTTTTGTGATCAGTTTAATTTGACATGAACACGACAAACACGCCTTCTTGACAATCTTTGTGAGTAAAAAACGTGTAGGAACAAAAACGAACAGCGCGTGTTATTAGGGAAATAGCGGGCGGCGTTGATGCAGGATTGCGCATGCGCCGTGAGCGGTTCTGGGACTTTTTGGTCGCAGCGCCGCTTCAACAGTGCGATACCCTCACGAGGGACGAGCAAAATTTTAAACACTCCAGACGTCCGTGCGACCTCACGACTGCTGATCGGCAGCTGGTCACGTGGTGTTAATCGCCTCTCGTAACCCCCTGTACACTACACGACCGCTCGGCGCAAAACTCGCCCCGATGTCGTGGATTCTCGCACGAGTGGAAAATCGGCTCAAAAAAGTGAAAAAGTCGCACAGTGTACGCCCGGCTTCCAAATGCNTGAACTTCAGGGTTCATTTCAGGATCCTGGTTCTGGTCTATAGGGCCTTACATGGACAAGCACCATCTTACATTGGTGATCTTCTTAGTCCCTACACCCCCAGCAGGTCCCTGAGGTCCAGTGATCAAAGCCTACTGGTTGTGCAGCACCAGGCTAAAGGTCAAAGGTGACAGATCATCTGCTGCTGTGGCCCCCAGACTCTGGACCTCTCTCCCCCTGAGCCTGAGATTAATGGACTCAGTGGTCTCCTTTAAAAACTGCTGTTCAAGCTTTTGCGTGAATATGGTCACCACCCTCTCCTTGTTCTGCTCTTGTTCCGTCTTTCCTGGGATCCACTGTTTTCTCTCTTTCTTTACGTTTATTTTCATTCAGAATTTATATTTTTTCTCATTTTAGACATTTTTTAAATCATTTAAAAAAATCTTTTTTATACTTTAACAGTTTTTTTGTGAAGCACCTCATGGTTTTTATCTTGAGAGGCGATATATAAAAGATCGTTTTCTTTCTTTTCTTTTCTTAAAGTGAGCAGTGAGTCCTCAGTGACCTTTCACCCAGATCCACAATTCCACGTCAGGAATAGGTTAAGCCGGGCGTACACTGTGCGACTTTTTCACTCGTAGCGTTCAGCTTCAGCTCAAACTGTACGACTTCCTCGCAGGTCAGATCTCACGAGTCATGTGCTCACACTGTACGTCTGGTAGCAACACGTCGGCCCTAAAAATGTGCTAAAAATAGCAGTTTTTACTCAACACGTCAGACTGTCTTGTTTTTGCCTGTTGTTCTTCGGGAGCGCTGCAGGAGGACACACAAGGATTTATGGGGGTTGGATGAGGAAAACGAAATAAAGAAAGTAAATCTGTGTTTTGTGATCAGTTTAATTTGACATGAACACGACAAACACGCTTTCTTGACAATCTTTGTGAGTAAAAAAACGTGTAGAAACAAAAACGAACAGCGTGTGTTATTAGGGAAATAGCGGGCGAGCGGTGTTGATGCATGATTGCGCATGCGCCGTGAGCGGTTCTGATACTTTTTGGTCGCAGCTGCTCGCAGCGCCACTTCAACAGTGTGATATCCTCACGAGGGACGAGCAAAATTTTAAACACTCCAGACGTCCCTGCGGCCTCACGACTGCTGATCGGCAGCTGGTCACGTGGTGTTAATCGCCTCTCGTAACCCCCTGTACACTACACGACCGCTCGGCGCTAAACTCGCCCCGATGTCGTGAATTCTCGCACGAGTGGAAAATCGGCTCAAAAAAGTGAAAAAGTCGCACAGGGTACACCCGGCTTCCAAATGCAAAATTTGGCCCTGGCATTTTTACTAACCGTCGGCCCTCAGATCGGGAGGGGGGTGCTTGGCAGTCAAATGTGAGAGCCGGGGGGTGGGTTGGGGTTGTGTCGCATGGCAGTAACCTTCCCTGAGCTCAACGATTTTTCCAATAGCCCCCAAAAGCTCCATAAGTAACTGCCCACTCCAATTACCTGAAAATCATAAATCCAAGAATCTATATGGCTTCTGCGTTCTTAAGAGAAAGAAGGGAAAGACAGATCATGATCAGCTTCCAGAAATCCAAAATGTATCCAACCAGGTGGGATTGGGAGAAACAGTAGAGTGAAGTGAAGCTAGTGATGGAGAATCTACCAAGATTCCTGACGGAAGGTTTGGTGTGGGGAGCAAGCTGACCAAGAGAGTCTCTGACTTTGGGAACCAGCTTGTCTGGGGCACAGATGAGGATCTCAGTCTTATCTTCATTCAGCTGAAGAAAGCTCCCACCATCCAGGTTTTGATAGAATCTAAGCAGGTGTGTAACAGCTGCAGCTTAGACATCTCATGGAGCTTAAAGGAGATGTACAGTTGGATGTCATCTGCATAAAGATGGTAGGAGACTCCTGCCATTAACTGCCAGTGCTCCCATCGCAGTTTCTGTCATACAAACTGCCTCAATGACATAAAGTGATGTGTGTCTACCAGTGTCCTAAAACTGAGCTGCAATAAAACAGAACTGCTCATTTCTGGACCAAAAGCACTCCTACCTTCCAATAAAGACTTCTCACTCAGTATTGATGGTCATATTGTCACTCCATCCTCTCATAACAAAAGTTAAGGTTTGATGAGATGGCCGAGCAAGGTGTGGAGCAAGAGGCATCTGCTCTGAGTTCTAATCGGCCTCGCGTGAAACAGCAAATTTATGAGACTGTCGGCGGCAAGCTCATGGTGCAGGATGAGTTTCTCAATTTCTTATCTATTAAGATAAAAACAATGTGCCAGGATGAGCTTGTTCTTCTTGCTTCAAATCACTTCAACTCTCAGTGGATTGAATCATCAAGGAAGTTGCCTTTTGAACTGTGTCCTAACACAAAGCTACGCTGTGTGGCCTTAAGGGTAACCAAGAATATGTAAATAACAATGAGTGTGGTGAGGACATACCACTTTTTGTCTCCCACTTCCTGGATGAGCTGCAGCCGATGACATTCAACAGCTTGGACGTCTCTAGTCTTCTGTGCAGGATGGAACGGCTGCACAGCGAGATCTGCGCTCTTGGACAGGCAGCTAAACTCCAAGCTGAGGTCGGTGAGGATCTGCGTGCTGTCATTTCCACCACTGATCGCAGAGTTGCTGTGATGGAACAACATGTTTTGCCCCATGGAGGGGGACAGCTAAGTGTGGACATGTGAGCATCAGCAGGGGGGATCCCCAGCGCTGGTGCACACACAGCTGACGTAGCTACAATTGGAGAAACCTCGGGAGGGTTGGCAAGTTTCCAGGTTGAGAGCTTGGAGTCACTCATTGACACAGCGAAACAAGATGGCTGCCCAGGGGGACGTTGGGTCTGCTGCTGAGAATAATAACGCAGAAGGTACTGTCGCTCCTCTTACTTCTGCTAAATGGAGTGAGGAGGTTAAAAAAGGTTGGAGTAAGAGAGATGAAAGCAACGCTGCACGTTTAAAGCAACGCAACAATAAAGTGGCGCGCAGGAGACCAGAGCCAATCTATGGCACCGGTGTGCAAAGTAAAATACGAGCAGTTCGGACTAAGCTTGTTCATGTCTTTGCCACCAAATTCCTTCCTGACCTTGATGCTGACACACTTGGTAATTATCTTAAAGGGAAACTTGGCCGTGATGCTCGCTGTGACCGTATTGTCACTGGGAACACCAGATGTAGCTCTTTTAAAATCAGTGTGGAAAGCGAGGATGTTTATGAGGTGTACAACCCGGAGCTGTGGCCGGAAGGATCAATGGTGCGGCGATACTATGAGCCTGGGAAAATTATAGGGCCTGCCGACATCACAGTGAAACCGGCTGCAGTAGAGTCCACTGGAGTAGCATCTGCAGTGTCTCATTAATGCAGGTTATCTCCTACAACTGTCGTGGTCTGCATGTTGGAGCCCGGCTGCAGACCGAGCTCGGCGTCTGGTTGTGGATAGCTTGCTGGAGAAATGTGACATACTTTGCCTTCAGGAAACATTCTTGTCTAGACAGGACCTGGGACAGCTGAATTCTGTTAATGACCACTTCCATGGAGCTGGAGAGTCTACCGTGGATCTGGCTTCTGGGATTGTGGAAGGACGGATAGCTGGGGGTGTGGCGATCCTATGGCATAAAAGGCTAGATTCAGTATTAAATGTTGTCAGAACTGGAGCTGTTCATTTAAAAGTAGGGAATAAGGAGGTTGTCATCTTGAATGCCTATGCACCATATGAGTCTCTGCAGAACGAAGACTTATACCTGAATAGACTTGCTTTTATTAACTCTTTCATCCAGCAGCATCATTCCGCAGCGATTTGTGTGGTAGGTGACTTGAATGCTGACATCACAGACAGTCGGTCTGTGTTTGCTGAGCATATGTTGCAGTTCCGTGAGGATTACGACCTTATTTTGTCTAGCCAGCTATTGTTACCACCTGACAGCTTTACTTATGTAAGTGAAGCGTGGAACACCACGTCATGGCTGGATCATTGCATCAGTACTGCTGACGCCCATGCTGGATTGAAATCTATGCAGATCATGTACAACTACTCAGTGTCTGATCATGTGCCGCTTGTTATGCAGCTGGACGTCGGAGGTCTTCCAGAGGTAATTACGAAAGTAAACAAGGGCTACAAAGTTATGATGGAATGGTCCAAACTCTCACAAGAGGATCTTGAGGCATATTGCTTGAAATCTGATACTGCTTTGAGTAATGTACGTTTACCCAGACATGTAGTTATGTGTACAGATCTCAACTGTAATGATATAGCTCACTATAAGGACCTCTGTATAACGTATGAAGGCATTATTGATGCTATTTTTGATTGCAGGAGTCCATACCTTACATGTGTGAAGACTAAAAACAGGATGGAACAAGTATGTGGCGACACATCAAGCAGAAGCTAAGCTAGCTAGAGGTGTCCCTGATAGCATTGTGAGGATTTTGGCATACTGGTATTCTAATCAGACAATACAAGTTAAATGGGACAATACCACATCAGCCCCCTTTGGCATTAACAACTGGGTGGGTCAGGGAGGGCTACTGTCACCTGCTCTGTTCAACCTCTACATGGATGATTTGTCAAATCAACTCAAGAAATGTAAAAGTGGATGTATGATTGGCAACAATCTGATTAATCATCTCATGTATGCTGATGACTTGGCTATCATTTCGCCCAGCAATGCTGGTTTTCAGCTGCTGCTAAACACGCTCTGAATATGGGCTGAAGTACGATGTGCAGTTTAATGCAAAAAAGAGTGTTGTGCTGATTTGTCGAACCAAAGGGGATAAGGATCTTTGTTTCCCAGACTTCTACTCGGTCGACAAGAAGATAAGTGTCAGTGACAAAGCTAAATATTTGGGTCACATCATCATAGATCAGCTCTGTGACGATGACATTTACCGGCAATGTCGCGCTTTGTATGCCCAAGCCAATATTTTGGTCAGGAAGTTCCACGTGTGTTCTGATTAGATAAAAATCAACCTTTTTAGAACCTACTGCACACCTTTGTATACTGCACCTTTGTGGTGTAAGTATAGGAAAGCCAGCTTGCATAAGCTTAAAGCAGCATACGATGCATTTAGGACTCTGCTGGGGAAGCCTCGGTCCTGCAGTGCAAGTCTTTTATTTTGTAATGCTCATGTCAGGACCTTCCAAGCCGTAATGAGGAATTTGATGTACAGGTTTATCTTGCGATTGAAGAACTCTAAGAACAGACTTGTGCAGATGCTGGTTGATCCCCATTTTAGTGCAGTGCATTACCAGTCATCCATGTGGAGACGTTGGTATGCATGTCTTTTATAATCTTTTGTATCGTTTTTATGTCTCTTTTATAATGTGGACCTTGAGTCCGATAATAAAGTTGAATTGAATTGAATTGAATATCAGAAACCGCGGTGTCACCTTTGACTCCAGCCTTGCCTTCTAACCATACACCTGCAATACCACTAAAATAACCTACTTTCTCCTACATAATGATGGATGATGGATGTCATCTCAGAAAGGGTCGCCGGACGATGTGGGGATGTTTAGAACGTATAATTGGCTCACTGGTGGACATGAATGACCACTTATAGACTCCAAGGGAGAGAGGAAAATTATCTCTGCCTGCCCCAAACAAAGTCATGTTTATCCTTATCTGACACCAAGACAGCCTCTCAAGGCTGCTCAACACTCCCCCACGAAAGGAGGAATGCTGACAGATGCTGTGTCCCGACCTTCCCCCCCGGCCTTCAGATTGTGACTTCTGCTGAGGTCAGCGACCTGCGGGAAAACTCAATGTGCTCTCTGTTCCTTATCTCTCCCTCCCACCTGTTGGTCTGCAGCTGGTTGATGCGCCGTACCGGCAGCTCCCATTGGAGGTTTCAGGATTCCGCCCATCCCTGCCTCCCCATCGGACTCTGATGTTTGTATCTGTGCGTTTGTGCTTCTATGTCAAGGAGTTTTTTTTTGTATAATAGAGTTACTCCCCGCTGGGGCTAACTCTGCTATGCCTTTTATTTACCTTACCCCCACTTATCCTCATGTAACTCCCTTTTCATCTATCTATTAAGGTAGCGCGACTCATGTTGCGAATGACCGCAGTCACCAATTCTTGTCATGTGTCTTACCCACGTATGTCTGATCTCTGAATTGTGTGTACTGAAACTCAATTTCGTTTCTCTGTATGTCCTGCACATGTGGTAGAAATGACAATAAAAACGACTTTGACTTTGATAATATTGCCCGCCTTCGCCCTGCTCTGTCCTTCAAGGCTGCAGAAACACTTGTCCATGCCTCCATCTCATCCAGACCTGACTATTGTAATAGTACACTATACGGTCCCCTCCGTGCACGCCTACAGAAACCACTATGTTCTAAACTCAGCTGCCAGGCTTCTTTCCTACAGCTAGCCCCGGTTTAAAAGATCTTCGCTGGCTTCCAGTTTAACAGCATATTCAGTTCAAGACATTACTCATCACCTACAACGCTCTCAGTAACCTTTCCCCATCATCTCTGACCTTTGTCATTACCACCCCTCCCGTCATCCTCTGCCTCCTACCTGCTCTCTCCGGTAGCCACATCCCAGCCCCGTACCATCGGAGACACAGCTTTTCCTGTTGCTGCCCCCACCTTATGGAATTCTCTCCCACAGCACGTGTGTGATGCGGACTCACTGCAAAAATTCAAAAAAGCACTAAAAACTCACCTGTTCAACCAAGCATTCATTTCATGTTAACCTTTTCTCGTTGCGTTTGTCTAGTCTGTTGTCAGTCTTTGGTTGTACAGCGTGTTTGAGTTGTTGTGAAAAGCTCTTTATAAAACGTGTGTTATCATTATTATTAATATTATTAATATTAATATTATTATTAATAAATTCACCAAACAAATCTACTTGATGACTTAATGATGATTTATCAATCATGTCACATAATATCAGCATTTTAACAATGACAGTTAAATCATATTTAGATCCCACAATAAGTGAATTATTTTCTTAGGACGGATGTCGAGGGTTTTTGTTAACGGCGCCTACATTTTCTGGCCTCTGATTGGTCCAACATGGACCATCAAAAGAGGCAGTCACATCCTCTATTATCTAGTTCTAGCCAGATCCAGCAGATCTGACAAGAGAACACTGTTTAGCGGCGTAGAACCACCTTTTTCCAGAACCAAAACAACCGTTATTTGTTTTAACCTGCAACAACTTCATCAGACGTGAAACGACCCGCCAGCTTCCAGCAGAAGAACCACCTATGACCTTTGATAACCCAGAAGTCAAAACAACTCTCCTGGTCGAGACGTCTTTGCGGTCAGCTGAACTTTCATCACATCGTAGATTCTGCACACTGGCATTGGATGGGTTAGGATTAAACATCCCTGCATTCAGCCAGATTATTCTCATGAACCCAGACATCACATTCTTTCCTAAAAAAATTAATTAGACTCTTAATAACATCGAAGATCATGTTTGATCAGATTTTGATTATTGTCTCAGCTGATATTACCTTTAATAATCATTCATTATCACTCATCCTGTATCATCATTAGTCGTAGAAATATAGTAATAAATTGTTATAAACTATATTTTTGCTTCTGTGTCCAGTTATTGATAAGTGTTGGTTCCCTGGCATACTCAAGTTACCTATTTCCAGAATCAATCTGATATTAAAGGTTCAAATATATTAATGAGCCATAATTTAAAGGAACATTTCAGATTTACTGGCGGTTTATTCATTGTGACCATTTCCAAAAACGTTACGCCCAACAATGACAGAATGACCAACACCTTGTGCTTTACCTGTATCTGACACACACACACACACACACACACACACACACACACACACACACACACACTCGTGTGATTTGCTCGACTGGTTATTGTTTGACTTTGCAAATCTACCTTTTATTATTACACTTTTATGCATTTCTAGGTCTGTAATCATTTTGCATTCATGTTAAAGTTCTATTTGCAAAACAAAAGCGACGTGTTTTTTGCCCTTGTCTTGAGGTACATCTATTTTGGTTAAAACTGCCTGAAACACCAGAGATGGTACATTAGTTGAAAATATCAAAATTAAATCTTATTTTCTACATTTGGTAAATGTGATCTAATACCTCTCAGTCATTAACAGAACAGACTGTGGCCAATTTAAAGTGTGCACTTTTAAAGGGGAGGCAGTAACTCAGGAGGGAGAGCGGGTTGTCTGGTAATCGGAGGGTTGTAGGGCCGATCCCGCCACAGAACACTGCTGTTGTGTCCTTGAGCAAGACACTTAACCTGCCTTGTGTCATGTTGAGGGGCAGCTTTTTGACCCATGACATACAGAATCAACTTCAGAGACCAGGTAAGTAAAACACTGATAATTTAATATAGTGTCCACCTGGATCAAGCGCTTGTTAGTGTTGGATAATTGTTGTAGGAGGGTCTGAATGGAGTTCATGCTGGGCTAAAGTGTTGGATATGATAGGAGGGACGGATACCGGTGGATTGGATTAATAACACACTTATAACAGTTTAATAACACACTTTGCCTCCGACTTACTAATTTTACATGGAAGATCTATGTATGCATTACAAGCTCCTTTTTGTGGTCTGCACATTCATTCCCCACAACCCCGATGTGAGAAGGTACCCACATAAACACCACGTCTTTCCTAGAACAACACAGTCTAAATAAGGACTGTTGACTTTCCATAACGATGTCCTGTCTAGAGTCTGAGCCGGCGTGGATCAGGATCAGATGGGCCACTCTCAGGCACGCCCACCTGCAAACAAGACTCAGGAAAAAACAGGCTGCTCACCACGAACCATGACACCTTTCCTGCTGGTGGTAGTGGTCGGAGGGACCGGGGGTGCCTCCATTTGGCAGTCCCACCTCTGTGGCAGCTGAGTGAATGGGTGTGTGGGTAAGTGAAACACTGATTGTGTTGTAAAGCGCCTTGGGGGTTTGTAGGACCGTACGTCGTCGTCTTCCTCCGCTGATCCGTGTCCGGGTTGCGGGGGCAGCATCCCAGCTAGGGAGCTCCAGACCGTCCTCTCCCCGGTCACCTCCAGCAGCTCCTCCGGCAGGACCCCAAGGCGTTCCCGGACCAGATTGGAGATGTAACCTCTCCAATGTGTCCTGGGTCGACCCGGGGGCCTCCTGCCGGCAGGACATGCCCGAAACACCTCCCCAGGGAGGCGTCCAGGAGGCATCCTGACCAGATGCCCAAACCACCTCAACTGACTCCTTTCGATCCGGAGGAGCAGCGGTTCTACTCTGAGTCCCTCCCAAATGTGTGAGCTCCTCACCCTATCTCTAAGGCTGAGCCCGGCCACCCTACGGAGGAAACTTATTTCGGCCGCTTGTATCCGCAATCTCGTTCTTTCGGTCATTACCCAAAGCTCATGACCATAGGTGAGGATTGGGACGTAGATCGACCGGTAAATCGAGAGCCTGGCTTTCTGGCTCAGCTCCCTCTTCCCCACGA
>SSNQ01000371.1:446057-456596 GCA_006942095.1 Nothobranchius kuhntae | reverse complement strand
CAGACAGTTTGTGGCTCTTTTGGAGGACTCCACACAGCTGTCAGATGGCTCAGCCTGGGGAAAGTGCTGAAGAGGGTTTGGGACTTGAAAGCAGAGATTCAGGATCTCTGCTGGATTTCTACTCTTCTCTTAAGGAGGACTTTTCAAACCTGAGGAGACATGCTCAGAAGATGTTGGTTCTCTTCGGCTCTACCTACATTTGTGAACAAACATTTTCAATGATGAAGTTTACAAAATCCAGGTATAGATCCTCTCTCACTGATGATCATTAGTCAGCTGTGCTTCGCTTCTCCACCTCAGACATTCAACCTGACTCTGATGCACTCGTTAAAGCCCAGCAGAGAGATTTCACTGAATAAGAAAAAAATCGCTTAAAACACAAAATAAGGTGTTTGGACCACAAATGTAGGCAACTAGCAGTGAACTGGGACACTTTTTTTTAACCTCTTTCTCAAGATCACAGTTCAGTGATTTTATTTTACAGACAATACTGTGTGTCTGTAGAATGCTAAGAACCTCTTTCCAACAATATTTGAAACTCAAAAAGTGTTTTGGAGTGAATGTGACTGAAACTGTTAACTAATATAAGTCACAAATGTTTAACAAAAACCAAATGCGCTCACTTTGTTTACCATTGCCTTGGGAAATTTGAATAAATCACATTTTTGTAAGACAACCTCACTTTTTCCTTTTTGCTCATTTATAACATATAGTCTACTCTTACCAGCTTGAAAAAACAATGGTATTTACTGCTTTTTATAAAGAAATACCATTAATATTATGCATAATTGACTTCAGCCTTTTGGCCTGGCCCTCCACAATATTTTCTGTTTCTCATGTGGCCCCATGGAAAAAATAATTGCCCACCCCTACGGTAGAGAAACACATTTCAAACACGGAACCGAGTCTGGTTACCAAGCCGAGCAGAATTCTGATGACATCACACCGGTGCGCGAAGGTGCGGGATACAACCCACAGGAGAGGAGGGAGAGAGGAGGTAAACAGCGAGTTGAGGAACTGAACTGATGTCTTTGAGTAAAAGTGTACACCCCCACGGTTTAGACGCAGCTATTTCAATTCCGAAATTCTATTTATTAAGCCTATAATTTATTTTTACTCAGTAACGGATATGATTTAAAATGTAGCGAATTACAATTCTTTTTTAAAAACGTACTCAAGTAAAAGTAAAAGTACAGCTTTTAAAAACGACTTAAAAAGTATAAATTTACAAAAAAGCTACTCAATTACAGTAAAGTGAGTAAATGTAATTCGTTACTTTCCACCTCTGCCTCTAAGTTCTCCTTTTGCGTCTCATAGCGCCCTCATGTGTCCTTTGTCTGCATCTCATATATGTGTCTCTTTGTGTTCTTCATATGTTTCCTGTTTGCAGCCCTCCAGATCATTCCTCCCAGGCCCTGTGTTCATTCAGTCATCCCCGCCCCTCCAGGTGTTCCTTCACGTTCTGTGTCCTTGTAGCTCCAGCCCTTTTTGTCCCCAGCTCTCTCCTGGTTTTCTTCATGTCTCTTAGGGGCTCGACACACGGGAGGCGACATCGCCTCTCCTCCATTCATTTTCAATGAGACATGTGCGACAAAGCGATAATCGCGGGTCTCTCTCCCACTAAGCGAAACGCGAAAAACGTGCGTGTGAAATTTAGCGCTCGTGCACGTATCGTGCACAGGCGACCCAGCGACGGGATCCCAGAAAGTTGAAACATTTTCAACTTTTCATCGCTGTCGCTCGGACAAGGACAGGAAATCAGAAGTAAGATTTCACATAACTCTAGCAGCACCTTGTGAAACATCATATCTACCGCTTTATTAACTCTGTACCGCTTAAATAACCTTAATTACCTCCAACCTGACACAGCCAAACAAAACAACGGAAGTTTCAGTTTCGCCATGGAACAGAACGCGTAGACGGCTTTGCCGCTGGCCGCTGCCGCAGATCGCCTCCCGTGTGACAGGTAATAAAAGCGACAGCGACGAATTTCGCTGATCGCGGTCGTTTGTCACCTCCCGTGTGTCGAGCCCATCAGTCTCCCCACCTTAGTTTATATAGGTCTTTATTTCAGTTGTGTGTGTGTGTGTGTGTTTGTCCTTCCCCAGCTCGGTGTATGTGTGTGTGAGTGTGTGTGTGTGTGTGTGTGTGTGTGTGTGTGTGTGTGTGTGTGTGTGTGTGTGTGTGTGTGTGTGTGTGTGTGTGTGTGTGTGTGTGTGTGTGTGTGTGTGTGTGTGTGTGTGTGTGTGTGAGTGTGTGTGTGTGTGTGTGGTGTGTGTGTGTGTGTGTGTGAGTGTGTGTGTGAGTGTGTGAGTGTGTGTGTGTATGTGTGTGTGAGTGTGTGTGTGTGTGTGTGTGTGTGAGTGTGAGTGTGTGTGTGTATGTGTGTGTGAGTGTGTGTGAGTGTGTGTGTGTGTGTGTGTGTCCTTCCCCAGTCAGGTCTGGTGTCCTCCTCTGCTCCTCCTCTCATTAGTGCTTTCACCTGTGCCAGTTCCCCACACACCTGCTCCTCGTCTCCTATCACTCCAGCCCCAGTGTATAAAACCCTCTCCTAGGCCTAGTCCACACGTAGCCGGGTTTTTTTTTAAAAACGAATATCCGCCCCTCCAAAAACTTGCATCCACACCACCTCGTTTTAAAAAAGAAACTCTGTCCACACGTACCCGGATAAATACGTTGTAAGGACATGCCAGACCTGTAGGTGGCAGTACTTCCCCCGTTCTTCACCTCGTCCTTCGTCTGTGGTCTTCCGCAAGGAGCAGTAATTCCGCTTGCAAAAACAAACAAGCAAAAAGCGCTTGGACAATTGATAAAGCGAGCGCAGCTCTGAGGGCATCCATGCTGTCGGCTAGTGTAAACACAGGTCGCACACGTGATGTCAGCATTTTTTTGTCGCGGAAAGTGACGTTGCGGACCTTAAAACTCCGGTTTTGTCTGTCCACACGCAGACACCCAAAACGGAGAAAACGCAGATCTTCACTTTGGCCGGAGTTTTTAAAAAGATCCGTTTTCGTGTGGATGGCAGGCCAGAACGTAGAAAAATATCTACGTTTTGGCAGATCCCCGGCTACGTGTGGACAGGGCCTCAGTCTCACTGTTGTGATGGTCCATTGTTGTAATTCTGTCAGTCTTCTCGTTCCTGATCTCTAGTGGTACTTGGTGCTTCTTGTGTCTCTAGTATTTTTGATCTCTAGTTTTAGTATTTGGACATTTTTGGATTTTTGGCTCCCTGCCTTTGGATTTATTTTTTTGTTCGTCCTACAAATAAAAGGATTTTTTCTTTATATCAACTCCTGCCTCGTGTCATCCTGGGTTTCTGCATTTTGGGTCCTAACCATCCTCAAATCGTGACAGGTCTCCTTTATAAAGCAGCAGAAGACTCACTTGTTCAATCTGGCTTTTGTAGGACCTTCTTCACCACTCTCTCTTTATTCTGCCTTCCCAAGGATTCACTGATTTCCCTCTTTCCTATTCACTCTCTCTCCTTCTTTACATTTTTCTACCACGATTGTCTATTTTTGCCCATTTTAAACATTTTTTAATCGTGTTTTTAAATTCTTTTTATATTTAAAATTTTTGTTTTTGTGAAGCACCTCATGACTTTTATTATCTTGAGAGGCGCTATAGAAAAGATTGTTTTCTTTCTTTTCTCTCTAACTGCAGAAGAGGAGCTCCAGATGAAAGCTCTACAGAGCAGTCCTCTTTCAGGGGATGTAGCTCATGGAAAGCTTCAGTTACTGTTTAAAAACATCTCAACACAAGTGACAGATAAATGAAGACAAAACAAATAAAATGAACTCCTCTAAGCAGCCAGTTGTTTTTTCTCTCCCCGTGTCCTGTCCTGCTGTAAAGCAACCAGAACTGATGTCCGAGTACCGATAACAGGTAGAGCGCCATAGATTCAGCCGTAATCCTACACCTGATATCTAAACTTTATTAGAGATGCTTTTGGTTGTTTTTAATCCCACAGGACACGGAGCTGGAGATGAAGGAGAACGGGGGAGAGGAAAGGGAGAGATGGGGGAGAGTTCACAAAAATAAACAGTAAAGGATGAACAAGAAGCAGCTTCTAGATCTGCAGAAAGAGAGAGACACAAATCCAACAGAACCAGAACATCACTAACAGTTCTGATGGTTTGTCGTGTTCTTGTCATCCAGACTTTATTCTAGTCCTCTCTCACCCTCTGAATTATATTGACACCATATTATATGAATTACACAGACACCTCTATTGTTATCTGTAAGAATGATAGTAATGATTCCACCTTGTTCTGCCATGCTTGTTTGTTCCTTTCTGCCGGTCGTCCTGGTAATCAGCTACACACAGCTCACCTGAGCCCTGCCTGAAGTGCGCTCCTCCTTTCAAGCTAAGCTCGGGCTCTGTCTCCCCGCCGGACGATCGACAGCCTTGTGCCAGTAGAGACTCCAGCGATATTTTCAACCAAGCCGTTTGCTTTTGGCCACGTTTTCTGTCCACGGATTCTCTCGTCCATCTGTCATCTGGACCCCGACCTTGGCTCTGAACTTTGACTACTGATCCCTGCTCAAAGCCCTGATAAGTATTGCTGACTTCTGCCTGTTTGTGTATGACCTTGCCTGTACCTCACTCTGACATTAGATTTTTGGACCGATCCAAGATGGCGGCGCCACTGCTCATCAGCGCCCCTAGGCAGTAGCGGCTACGCGGGGTCTATGTCTATGGCCCAATCTCAATACTCGCACTGCAGTTTCCAGCAAAGTGCACTTGGAGGAAGTGCACTGTAAGGCTTCGGGTGCGTCGTACACAAGTGTGCAAATAATTGCAGAATTGAGACCGGGAGTGTTTCATCAATCGCAGCACATGCCGGGATGCTGGTTGTTGTGATAGTTTTTTCAAAAACCTTTATTAACAACTTTTAAACAAACAGCCAAACAGTTGTTTGAAATAAATGTACACATATTGCTGCTTTGTCTAAATGTCTTAGCGCATCAACTAATCGTCCTAAAATGACCTAATTAGAAAATAATTTCAGAATAGAAACTTGAGCCTTTTCTCCCGCAGCAATGACTTGCGGGTAATACCCTTGCCCTAGGTCCGCATCGCTGCGGACTTGGGTGAAGTGCAGATTAACGGTGCAATGAGGGCGTGGTCAACTTCCGCAATTGAGAATCGGGACACCCTACGCACTCGCACCCCTGGCTGGGAACGCACAAATGAAGGGTGCAAATGCGAGTGTTGGGATTGGGCCTATGGGTCTAAAGCGCCATATTAGATGTCATGTTTCCTTCTACGGGAGCCCATGAGGACAAACTGCATTTACTGATTTTTAACAAACAGTTAAAAAACTTTCGTCATTCTTAAATAATATTTCACACATTTACCTCTTCACTTGTTGCCAGTGATGAAAGGGACTCTGATGTGCTTGCTAGTTGGCTAAAGTTAGCACTCCCCAGGGCTTTTTGACCCTAATGGGCATCTGTTGGTAAGGTCTTACTCCAACACAAAACTACAGCTTGATTGCAACAATTTAAATATCTACTGCCCCGAATCACCAGGAAAAATACACACAGTAACTTTAAGCATATGATACTTGGATACTGTTTACATTCATTTACAATGAAATAACAGAATCCGTTGTTATATGATTTGTGATGTTTGATAAATAAAAAAGTGTAAAAAAGACATTTAAACTACACTTGGATGCAGATTAAACACAGCACTTACAGTCTGTTTGTTGTAGATCGTTCAGTTTCATTTTCGTGCTTTATTTCATATTTTGTGATTCTTCTTCCTGTAAGACTGGATGGGTGGCGCCCTAGCGCCCCCTATGGGTAAGCAACCACCGGTAATAATTATCTAAAACTTAACACTTTTTTATTGTGGAATAAAACATTTGGTAATGCCTCAGATATTATAAGACATACGTATTTATAATAATTACATTTCTATTTTATAAAAGAATAAAGCTTCGAGGAAGACAGCGATTGTGAAAGACTCCACTCAGATGCGCTTTTTGCCCATCTTTAGTTTTAAATGTTTCTTAAATTATATTAAAGCTTTTTCCAGTTTTATAAGCTGGCTTGAGATTATTAATCAGTGAATTAGTGCAGGTCAAGCCTGCTGAGCAGCTACTATGAACTCCCCTCCAAAGCTGTTTTGCAGGATTACATATAATAACCTCATAAGAGCTGCTGGGGGAGGCGGAGTCAAGATTATGGTAATTCAATTAGAATCAAAGCCTTGTGGGCAGACAGAGTTTCCATCGTTGATGAGACTCACCTTCATGAATATGGATATAATGACCATTCCATTGGGACTTCTAGCAGCTTCTGTGTAGTTTGTGTACAGCTCATGATTGTAGTGGATCAGCTGGACCTGAAACACAAACATGAGGCCATTAGCTCACATCTTTAGGATGGAAGCAGGTGGAGCTGAGGACAGAGGCCCAGCAGAAACATACACATGGCTCTGCTATCAACCTTTCAAATAAAAGGGGCGTGGAAGGTTATTGCTGTCTCCTCATCCTTCTTTTCTGCCAAAGATTTTGTCATTCAATGCACAGCTGATAGAAATAAGCTGAGCCTCATTATGAAATGCTCAGCAGGGAAGAGCAGGATGGCAGAACGTCTCCAAAAGCAACCAGGAGAGCATGGACACACCAGTAACAGCAATCTAGTAGCTGCAGGAGGCAGACAGGGTTCTTGGACTTTTCCCACTGACAAAATCAAGAATTTTCAAGGTTAATTTTCAAACTTTTCAAGCACCATACGCCAAAGACGAAACCATACATAAGGACTCAAGAGGACAGTCCCACCTCACCTCACATTTATTAGTTATTAATAGAAATGATCCAATCTGATCACAAGAACAGAAATCGGGTCTGATCATGTGATTTTTAAGTTATTGGAGTCATGGATCAGATATACCCTCATAAAGCAGGGGTACCCAATCCTGGTCCTGGAGGGCCGGTATCAGCAGGTGTTGGCTTTAACCCTGTTCAACACACTTGGTTTCAATCAGCAGGTGATTAACAGGCCCCTGCACAGCCTAATGAGCTGCTGCACAGGTGTTTCAACCACTGAATCAAGTGTGCTGGAGCAGAGAAACCACTAAAACGTGCTGAAACCGGCCCTCCAGGACTAGGATTGAGCACCCCTGTTATAAGGCAACTGGCATGACCTTCAAAATTCATCCCCAGATAGATTTATTTTCAGATAAAATGACAAGGCTTAGTTTACATTTTAATCTGTCATCAGTAGGGATGGGTACCGTATTCGGTACTTTTTAAGGCGCCGACCGAGGACCTATTCATATGATATGAAACAGTACCTGATTTCCCAAGATAGACAGCAGCGCGCACGCAAGAGCGTTATGCCGTCCATCGCTGCGGGTGGGATGTAAACAGAGCAAGCAGCATGGTAGAAAGAAAGCCTCTAAAGTTTGGGTCCACTTTACTAAATGCGATTGGTGACTGAGTGATTCTGATATTGACAATGACCTGCATGAGTTATCACCATCTAAATCTGCTCCATCAGGTAAATAAACGGTTTAAGATAACGTTAGCTTGACAGTTTAGCTTCCGTTGCTAGCAGCTAATAGTACTTGAAAAATCTGACTTTGGAGTAGGAAAAATCAAGTTTGAAAATGAACGGCAAAAAAAAAAAAAATGAAGATACACAGTGAATGTAGTTCACAACAGAGATGTTTGCTTCAGTGTAATCAACAGTTTATAAAACTACAAGGACCCACCATCACACAGTTGATAAAACTATAAGTATCCACCATCACACAGTTTATAAAACTACAAGTATCCACCATCACACAGTTTATAAAACTACAAGGACCCACCATCACACAGTTTATAAAACTACAAGTATCCACCATCACACAGTTTATAAAACTACAAGTATCCACCATCACACAGTTTATAAAACTACAAGTATCCACCATCACAAAGTTTATAAAACTACAAGTATCCACCATCACACTGTTTATAAAACTACAAGGACTCACCATCACACAGTTGATAAAACTATAAGTATCCACCATCACACAGTTTATAAAACTACAGGTATCCACCATCACACAGTTTATGAAACTACAAGTATCCACCATCACACTGTTTATAAAACTACAAGGACCCAGCATCACACAGTTTATAAAACTACAAGGACCCACCCTCACACAGTTTATAAAACTACAAGTATCCACCATCACACAGTTTATAAAACTACAAGGACCCACTATCACACCGTTTATAAAACTACAAGTATCCACCATCACACAGTTTATAAAACTACAAGTATCCACCATCACACAGTTTATAAAACTACAAGTATCCACCATCACACAGTTTATAAAACTACAAGTATCCACCATCACACAGTTTATAAAACTACAAGGACCCACCATCACACAGTTGATAAAACTATAAGTATCCACCATCACGCAGTTTATAAAACTACAAGTATCCACCATCACACAGTTTATAAAACTGCAAGTATCCACCATCACACTGTTTATAAAACTACAAGGACCCAGCATCACACAGTTTATAAAACTACAAGGACCCACCCTCACACAGTTTATAAAACTACAAGTACCCACCATCACACAGTTTATAAAACTACAAGGACCCACCATCACACAGTTTATAAAACTACAAGGACCCACCATCACACAGTTTATAAAACTACAAGGACCCACCATCACACAGTTTATAAAACTACAAGTATCCACCATCACACAGTTTATAAAACGACAAGGACCCACCATCACACAGTTTATAAAACTACAAGTATACACCATCACACAGTTTATAAAACTACAAGGACCCAGCATCACACAGTTTATAAAACTACAAGGACCCACTATCACACCGTTTATAAAACTACAAGGACCCACCATCACACAGTTTATAAAACTACAAGGACCCACCATCACACAGTTTATAAAACTACAAAGACCCACCATCACACAATTTATAGAACTACAAGGACCCAGCATCACACGGTTTGTCCAGAGGAGAGCAACAGGTGTACATGGAGCTGGTTTAGTTTGTGAAACAACTCATTATTAAAATACAAACTGTTGTAAGGTATCAAAGTTTGTTTTAGTTTCATTTGTAGTTTATAATACATGGTCTCCTCATCAAAGTTATTCCAGCGGGATTAGAAGAGGATTAGGAGTATGTGGAGCTGGGTTTGTTGTGGTTAAAGGTTTTCGTATTGAAGAATGTTGGACAACACACACACATGATATTTATCATGATATTTATCAAATATGGTTGTACAGTGAGAAAAAATATTTTATTAAAAAGAAAATGAATTAATAATTAAGCACACAAAAGTATCACAAATTTGTACCGGTATCGATTTGAAGGTGATTGGTACCGAATCGATTCAAAAGTGAAAGGTACCCATCCCTAGCTGCAGTTAGTCCTAGTCTGTCACCCTACAACCTGACATCCTGCTCTCTCAGTTTCCTGCAGTAAGTCAGACGAAAACACGCAACCAGACAGCAGTGAAAGATAAACTAAAGAACAAAGGGGAACGGCCAACATGGCAATTTATTAATCACACTGGATGACTCTGGGTGCAAACGTTTTTTACAGTCTCCTGGAGCTGCGGCATGAGCTGTCTCGTCACTATTTTACACATCCAGCACTACAGGGAAGAGCGAGCCAGGCAGTCACAATATGGGTGTAGTCATGGTAATGCTTATTGCCCAACACAACCACACACTGTTTGAACAGTTTAAATGATGAACAATGAGGCTGTTGTCAAACATTCGTAATGATAACACGTTTCTTATCGGCATTCTTCCTGAATGAGTGATGGGTTTTAGCAGCTAAACTGAGGAAATGACATAAAAACAGGAAGACGATCTCTAGTAAAAGACAACTGCCATACACAGGCTCCACGTTCCCTCCGACCACCACCAGTAGGCAAAGGGGGTTAAGTGTCTTGCCCAAAGACACAACGACAGTGGCAGACTGAGTGGGGCTCGAACCTGCAACCTTCTGATTACGAGACGAGCACTTAACTCCTGTACCATATTATGTTGTAATATTCCACAGAGCAGGGAGAAAGTAAGTGTAAACATTACATTGAACATTTTTAAACGTGTCTAAGGTCGAGTTTTGCTCCTGCTTTTTCAGCTCTTTGAAGAATATTACAGAACAGTTCTGACTATTACCCACCTGTTACTGAATATTCCAACCCTCTCTCCATCTGCAGACCTGTTCTGCTGATGGAGAGAGGGTAACTGGACAAAAGCTTTAGAAATGCCTCGATTTTGCCAGTTTTTTTTATTGGAAATGATACAATTTGGATGTCCTATGTCTTATATATTCTGGAAGTTGTGCAAATGCAGGGATGGGCGTAGATATTCTGCTGGGGTGGGGCTGGGTTGGTGCCCTCGGACTCCGTGAGGCTCTGTGATGCTGCTGCTTTGGGCCCTGGCAAGATGGGCCGGGGTCTCCATGCCCTGGGGGCAATTTGACAACAGAGGTGCCTATTGGGGCCAGTAGGGGAGCTGGCTCCCTGGAGGGCTAAGCC
>SSNQ01000371.1:402098-424810 GCA_006942095.1 Nothobranchius kuhntae | reverse complement strand
AATCATAGGCGCTTCCTGAGCTGAAGAGGATGTGAGATTCTGGGCTTCTCCTCAGATGGCTCCTGGATGTGTCGCCACATTGGAGACAGGAACAAGCGCTATTCAGCCAAAGTTTCATAATCAGGGAGCATTTTCTAAGTGACAAGTCTCGCTTCAGTCGGAGGAATCTTCCCGCATGCGCTCTGGTTCTGCGACGCGCTCCAAGCCCCTCTCCACATCTTCAGCTCACTGTGGACCTTATGTAGTACACGCTGACAGTGAGCTGCATTGAGCGGTGTCCAGCTCAGATGCTCAGATGGGAATGTTTTCTTGAGTGATTTAGCTACATCTGCGATGTGCGAAACGAATAAAGTGTCAGTTCGTCTGCATGCGTTGGGGTAATTCTTTCTACTCTTTCTCCATCAAAATAAACGGTCAAATACGGGAACTGTCCGGTCAACACGAGCCCTGCTTTTAACTGTTGTTTTCTTGTGAAAATTGTTGCAAAGAGATAAAATTAAACTTGATTAACACCAGAGCCAGGAGCACTGCGCCGTTATCTCCGTCACTGTAAATGAGGGAAAAACAAAATGATCGGATCCTTTTCTGACCTTCCCCACCTACAAAGTTTAATTACAACAATCAAACGTAACAGAGCCTGGATTTGTATTCTGAACAGTCTAAACATGTTTTAAAAAGAAACGTATGACAAAAGTGGCACCTGCTCAGTAAAACCACCAACAGGGTGAAAAATATCTAAATATTGTAGCAGAGACGGGCTACAACTTCTGGATCCACTTTATATAAATCGTTTTATTGATTATCTTCTTATGAAAGACAGCTTTGACGAACACGAGCGACCGGTACCGGCTGCTGTCACCTGTTGTGAGCAGCTCTCTGCTGTCTGAGGATAGGCCCCACCCACAACGCCGCGGCTGCTGTGGCTCCCAGTGTTTTCTTTACTGTGGGATACGGGTAATAATGGCTCTTTGATGGGAACAGGTTGCCGACCCCTGGTCTAATGTATGAAACATAGAGCAAATTATTTTGCAACCCATACTCCACAAAATCTTTCAGATACTTAAGAAAGGTTTTGCTACAACATCTTGCTTCCATTTCATCATTTGATTCACACCTTGTCTCGTATAATCATTAGTTTAGGAAAATAGAAATTAATTTTATAAACTATGAACTCGACTCTGTCTGACTTAATCCGAAGTGTGTTTATGGTCCCTGAATAAGTAAAGTAACTAAAATCTTCTGGTTAAACATTCAAAGATCACTCAGGTTGATCTTTCATATTTATATGGAATCATCACATCTTATCGGCCATTTATTACATATGTAGCCACTCCTTAATGCTACAGTACTGACGAACCAATCTTTGCGTATTTCGTGTGTGGGAATGATTTTACGCACTGTGTGGTATCTACCCATTTCTACTTGTGCGTGAAAATGTTCCCAAGTGTAAGAACATCTCTGACCATGCGTAGGAACAGCACCTAGTGGTAGAATGAGGGAACAGCAATTGTGAAGGTCTCATATTTACCCAGAATGTAATTATGTCAGAGGAAAAATGGCTTTTGTGCATAATTGGTGCTAAAACCAATAAAAGTCAATTGTGACTGAATCTGACATGATATCATGACTAATCTGTTATTTGAGGATTTACCAGAGCGTGCACATTGGAAGGAACACGTACTCCGTGAGCGTACTAGGAAATCCTTCTGCCATGCTGTGATTTGGGACCCTTTGTGGTGTGACAGACAAACCTCACAAATCCGATTGCAGTTCATATTTAATTTTAAAACTACGAGGATCCCCCGGAACCACCTCCTGCTCCCCGGTCGTACACGCAGCCAGACTGAAGGACAGCTCAGAAGATGCTGAGGCTGCTCTCAGACAACATTTCCAAATTAAGCTAACTCCCAACAGAACGACTTCTTAAATGTAAATGACTACCCGTTACTCTACCAATTATCAGTTCAATTCTTTAAATATACCTGACTGGAACTCCTCTTCTGTCCCGACCGCGTTTATTACCTCTGTAACTTGTTTGGTTTTTATGTGCTTTTGCAGCTAGTGTTTTGATCTCATCAGTAAAGTTTTTCTTATTTTTTCTGGAAAAAAACAGGAAATCCCCTCACTTGCTGAGGAAGTAGCATGACCAAATATGGTTAATTGGGGGCATTTCTGTATGTAAATGATGGTGAACAAACATGAGCACCTGGGTACGCACAGGTGGGATATATCATCAGACGACTGCGGAGGAACGTGCATGCGAGATCACCGCACGTTTCATAAATCAGTCTTTTGACTGTTCATACACACATTCGAAATTTGCTTCTACGAACATTTGATGAATGAGGGCCCTTGTACTCTGAGAGGCGGCAGTACTGTGTACCATTGCATAATGATCCACTTAAAGCACGGCTCAAAATGACTTGAATTTTGAAGTTTCAGACTTAGAACTTACGTTGAAACTTGCCTGAAATGTACTTAAGATTTGACTCAGGCAGCGACTAAACCATAATCTCAGAAGTGAGGGGGACACATTTTTCAGAGCTGCATTAAGATATTCATCATCCTCTCACATTTAATCTCATCTTTCCACATAGTGGGCCAAACAACTATTTAGTCACTGGCTTATTTATTAACAATATTTAGAGTGATTGAAAGACGGTTATTAATTATCATTCCAATTCTCGCGCTGCTCTGGGTGGCTGCATCTTGGAGTAGCTCTGTTAACTACAAGTAAGTTTAGCCTTTGTTGAACAAATTTTCTTCTAGCGTCTTAAGAAAATCTGTATTTTTTTGGACCTTTTACTTTTCTGTTTCTGGTGCTGTGAAGCTTAGAGGATTTTTATTGCTATTTTTTTCACTTTTTGAGCGTTTGTTATGATGTGTAACCATGGCAACAAGCTGGTTTAAGCTCGGGAGCAGCTGATTAACATTGGAAAGGCTGAAATAATACTTCAAATGAAGCCACAAACCCCAAATGAGCTAAAACGCAAGAAGCCTGGGTGCTGAGCGGGATCAAAACGGAGACAGAGAAAGAGGAAATTCAAACCATCTCTTCCATCGATCATAATCGGCAATGTGAGATCATTGGCCAACAAGATGGATGAACTCCAAGCCCTTTCAAGGACTCAGCCAGTGTAGTGCAGTGCAGTGTGGTGTTTCACTGAGACGTGGCTGCAGGACCATATCCCCGATTCCAGCATCTCTCTGCCAGGATTCCTGACTGTACGAGCAGACAGAGATCTGAAGAGGAGCGGGAAAAGAAAAGGAGGTGGAGTGGCAGTGCTTGTCAACAACAGATGGTGCCATCCAGGTCATGTTTCAGTGAAATGTCATCTCTGCAGCCCAGATGTTGAATTCTTGGCAGTAAGTTGTCACCCATATTATTTGCCAAGAGAGTTCACCAGTGTTGTCTTGGCAACCGTTTATATTCCACCTTCAGCCATTGCTGAAAATGCATGTGATGCTATCAGTTCCGTTGTTGCTAAGCTACAAACCCAGCACCCCAATGCATTTGTGGCTATATCTGGTGATTTTAATCATGCCTCGCTTTCTGCTACACTTCCAACATTTCAACAGTTTGTCAGCTGCTCCACCAGAGAAAACCAGACATTGGATTTGTGTTATGCAAATTTAAAGAATGCATACATGTCCAAAACAAGACCTCCTCTGGGACAATCAGATCACAATCTTGTTTTTCTCTGCTCAGAATACAAACCACCTGTTCAGAGGCAACCTGTGACAAGAAGAACTGTGAGAAAATGGTTACAGGATGCTGAAGAAGCCCTGCAGAGTTGTTTTGAGACCACAGATTGGATGACTCTCTGCCAAGGATATGAAGAGGACATCAATGCCATGACTGGATGTGTCGCTGACTATATAAACTTCTGTGTGGACAACATCATACCCACCAGAACAGTGAGATGCTTCGCTAATAACAAACCCTGGATCACCAGTGAACTGAAGAATCTGCTAAATGAGAAAAAAGAGCCTTCAAGGAGGGAGACAGGTAATTACTGAGGAGTATACAGAAGCAACTGAAGATCAAGATCAGAGACAGCAAGGAGGCATACAGGAAGAAGCTGGAGAACAACCTACAGAGGAACAATATCAGAGATGTCTGGTCAGGGATGAAGAAGATCACAGGCTTCAAGCAGAGGAAGGATTGCACAGATGGCAGCCTGGACACAGCCAATGAACTGAACAAGTTCTTCAATAGGTTCAGTTCAGGAAAAAACCCAGCATCCTCCTCTCCTGTCCCCAGCCAATCAGACATCCCATCCTCCTCTGATCCAACATTTTCCTGTCACACCCCAGCTCTTTTGTCCTCTAACGCAGTCATGGACTCTTCTGGTTCTATAAATCTGTCTTCAACCAAGTCAGGAGATGCTGCTGCCCCATTAACCTCCCCCTCCCACCTATCTGTCTCTAGAAGTCAGGTGAAGAGGCAGCTGGAGAGACTGAACAGGAACAAGGCTGCAGGTCCAGATGGTGTCAGCCCCAGAGTACTGAAGGCCTGTGCAGAGCAGCTCTGTGGGATTCTGCAGCACCTCTTCAACCTCAGCCTGGCCCAGGAGAAGGTTCCAGTCCTGTGGAAGACATCCTGCCTTGTTCCAGTTCCAAAGAAAACTCGCCCATCAGTCAATGACGACTACAGACTGGTTGCCCTGACATCCCACATCATGAAGGTCCTGGAGAGACTCCTGTTGGTCCACCTGAATAAGCAAACTAGAACATATCAGGACCTGCTGCAGTTTGCTTATCGCCATGGAGTTGGAGTTGAAGATGCCATCATCCAGCTGCTTCAACCAACCCACTGTCATCTGGACAAAGCAGGCAGCACTGTGAGGGTCATGTTCTTTGATTTCTCCAGTGCATTTAACACAATCCAGCCTGATGTACTTTGCCAGAAACTCCAGAAGACACAGGTGGGGGCCTCAACTATCGCCTGGATTAAAGACTACCTGACAAACAGACCACAGTTTGTGAGGCTGAAGAACTGCACATCAAACCAGGCGATCAGTAACATTGGAGCACCACAGGGGACTGTACTCTCACCCGTCCTTTTCACCCTGTACACCTCAGACTTCCAGTACAAGTCAGAGACCTGTCATCTACAGAAATACTCAGACGACTCTGCAGTTGTCGGGTGTATCAGAGATGGACAGGAAGCTGAGTACAGAGAGCTGGTGGAGCGCTTTGTGGCATGGTGTGGAAACAATCATCTGACCTTGAACGTGAACAAAACAAAGGAGATGATTTTAGACTTCAGAAGAAACAGGGTGGAGTCAAGCACTGTTTCCATCATGGGAGAAGAAGTGGAGGTGGTTGAGGAATACAAACACCTTGGAGTTCACCTGGACAACAGACTGGACTGGAGAAAGAACAGCGAAGCCGTTTACAAGAAGGGACACAGCAGACTGCACTTCTTGAGGACGCTTAGGTCCTTCAGTGTCTGTAGCAAGATGCTGCAGATCTTCTACAAGTCAGTTGTTGAGAGTGTAATCTCTTCAGCCATCGTCTGTTGGGGTAGCAGCATCAGAAGCAGGGACCTGAAAAGGCTCAACAGCCTAATAACAAAGGCTGGTTCTGTTCTGGGGACGACTGTGGAACCGCTGGAGGAGATCATGCAAAGAAGGATTCTCCAGAGAATCAAGAAAATGATGGACAACCCTGAGCATTCTCTTCACAAGACTGTCCAACAACGGAAGAGTGTCTTCAGTCAGAGGCTTCTTCAGTTTGGCTGCAACACTGACCGCTACTGGAGATCCTTCCTGCCAACAGCCGTTGTAATATACAACAACTCTTTGGTGACTTTATTATTATTATTATTCTGAGCTACTACAGAAATCAATTTCCCTCTGGGATTACTGTAATTTCCGGACTATAGAGCGCACCTCAATATAAGCCGCACCAACAAAAAAAAAAGGTTTTCTACACACACACACACACGCTGCACTCGGATACAAACCACGGCGCAGCAGCCACATGCAGGTCTCCGGCGCACAGCGCATGTACGGCCATAACATAAGATAATCAGACAGAAAGACGCTAAAGGAGGTTTTTCGTTGTTGTTTTTATTCAACAAAACCAATTTTAAACACGGGTGAACGTGCCTGCAAGTGTAGAAAAGAAAACAGCACTGACAGCATTCATATTTCTGGATGGTTATAAAATAAAAACAGCACTGACATGTTATTACCGGTAATCTGCATGTTTAGAAGAAAAGAACAGCGCTGACTCAGCATTAATAAGCCCTGGATGATTAGAAAATAAAAACTGCACACAAAACATGCCTGGTTAGTAAATAAAACACACTTGCCTACCAGAAGGTGTCATTCGCTCTCATCTTCCTCTTGCGCACTAAAGCCATTAAAGTCCTCTTCTTCAGTGTCGGAGTTGAACAGCCCCAGAAGAGCTTCGTCACATACCTTTTCTGTGGCGACGTCGGTGTCGTTGTCCGTGTTGCTGTCATCATCCCCGGGTGAAGCTGGCTTGAATGAGTTCTTCCCGCTGCCGTCTCCAGCGCCGAACCATGGATTCATTCATGCCAAGCTTACGTGCGGCAGCACTGTTTCCCTCCTTTACTGCCAGATCGATGCCTTCAACTTAAATGCAGCATCATATGAACTCATACGTGTAGTTACCATGATGAGGGGGTATGGATGTGAAACACATTCTTCGTGGTGCCGGCTGCTTGCATGTGCTAAAATAAAATGAGCACTTTCTTCCATTTCCACTTTTGACTTCCGCCTGTTTCACTTTCTGCTAAAGCGCCCCCTGCAGGTGAAGGAAAGCTTCAGTAAAGCCGCATGGTTCAAAGCGCGGGAAAAAAGTAGCGGCTTATAGTCCGGAAAATACGGCAATAAAGTATTTTTGAATTGAATTGAATTTAATTGAATCATGATCAGTAATAGAAAAATTTATTTTTATGGGGCACCGCCTCACTAACAACACCCCCAGCAGGTCCCTGAGGTCCAGTGACCAAAGCCTACTGCTTGTGCAGCCGGTTGTGAGCCGCTTCAGGGATGCATCAACTTCTTCAGTTAACATAGGACTAGACAGGAAATCACACACGGTTTCAGTGTAAAATCCCCGGTAATTTTCAAAGTAAAAGTACTGCAGTACTGCAGATGCATTTTCATATACATTAAGCTTACGTGTGACGCAGCGGCTTATTTACTCACAGCGTCATTTCAGAAGTGCAGCTTTAATCCTGGCAGTGGAGAGAAACAACATCATATAATCAGGCTGAACATTAAAATAGACTCCTACACCTGTCTCCTGCATCAGCCTCTGAGAGAAAATAGATGGTGAAACTCTAGGATTTGAAGAGTCTGACAGATCTACGTCACAATCGGTGTTTCCCCTACTGCGCCACGCCTGAAAGTCTAGCGCCACGGCTATGAAATCATTGGATGTCTGTGAACGTTCCAGAGTTTTCTGATTGGTGTAAATAATACACAATAATATTAATAACAGGTCATGATCTAGTTGGTCTGCGGTCTAAAACTCTGCCCTGGGCCTAAAGCCCTGCAGATAGATTTAGTTTCTATAAACAACAACAGCAAATAAACAACAGCAGCTGGATTCCACTTTGTTCCTTAAATTGAGTCACGTAGTTTTGCAAGTTGTGTACGCTCACACGTTCACCAGCAGCTCTGCCAGCTGATTGGTTCTTTAGTAACTAGTGACATCATACAGGTCTGGTACTGGGCAGCATGGATGCATCAGAGGATTTCTCTGTAGTCGGTGTCCATTATGATTAAAGACAGGACAGGAAGTGCAGAGCTGCAGACACCGGCAGCAGACGCTGGAAAAAACACAAAGGAGGGGGCGCTTTGGCTCCGCGCTAACGCCGCAAAGCATCATGGGAGTTGTAGTCTTTGCTGTAAAATCGGCCAGCGGGCCAGTTGTAATATATTTTTGGTATTTATCTCGCGGGCCACATAATAAAGAGAGGTTCCGACCGGATATAGTCAGACTCACCTCAACAGAGGTCTCTGGTTCTGGAACCAGTTTAGCATTGTGTGGACCAGCTAAATGTCCACACAAGAAGGAAATGTCCACATGTCACAGGTTAAAGTTAAAATTTGTCCACTTATGACGTTTGATTACATCTTTTATCTGTTTGTTGAATCTGTAATTAATATCCACATTTCTTTTTTTGATTTACTGTGTTTGCTGTTCTTGCTTCTGTAAAGCATTTTGAGTTGCCTTTGTGTTTCAAATGTGCCATAAAAATAAAGCATAGGCCATGACATCTGCTTCCTAATCCGAGTTAATCATTACCAGACAAAGAGATCATTCAACAAAGACCAGACATGCCAGCAATTATAAGTTGTATCCCTCTAATATTCGCTCTCCTTGTGCTGCACTCGCCTCCTCGTTTCTCCGACCGGGAGCCTCTCGGTGGGAGGCGTTTTACAAACTCCCCAAACTCTGAAACTTTCAGTATAAACACACCCTTAAGTGTTGCTCAGCCTGATGTTACACATCTCCACTATCATCTGGTGTAAGGTAGTAACTTCATGAGGGATCATATTTGTGGCTGTGGCTCGCTAAAGTCAGTAATGATACTTGGCACTTAAAGAGTTAACTTCCCACTCAAGCACCTTTCTCTCTTAAGCTTGGTTTATGCTTGACGCATTCACTTTCCGCGCGGTGATGCGGCTCGCGGATGGAACGTGCTTCACAACTCGCAGCGTTTATGATTCATGCGGCTCGTCTCTGTGGTGAGCCAATATTCTCCCAAACTGTAGGGGGCAGCATGGAGCTGTACGGCATGCATCCAACACTACACCATAGTAGAAGTAGAAATTACTGTTTACAACATGGCATTCCAGCTTTTTTAACAGCGTCCTCGTCTTTTCCGACAGTGCGAGCTATTTCTCTCCAAGAATTATTAACAACATGTTGATCACGGTGATCTCTGAGAGCTGAATCATACAAATGTCTGTATTTACCAACCTCTGCCATACTAGTTCTTGCCGGTCCGCCATGTTTTTCCGCGTCTGACTGTCCACGTGGTTAGAAATTTTCCTAGGTGCGCGATGCGGAAAGTTTGGGCCGTGCGGAGGCGCGGTGGAGGGGCGTGGTTGTTAAAATGACGCAATTTTGCCACGCGGAGTCGTGCGGACCTCGCGGACGCATCAAGCATAAACCAACCTCTTTGCCATGAGCTTTTCCAGCTTCATGGGTTCTTTCACATTTACTCTGCATGTTTCTGGCCCCACACACACCAGGGGGCATTCTCTGGACCTTGTTTTTACCCTGGGATTAAACACTGACAGTGTTTGTCCCGAGGACATTTATATTTTAGATCATTATTGCATTTTCTTTAACTTTTCAGTTTCTGCACCCCCACCTCCTGCTCGCTGTTTTGTTAGTTGTCATTTTCTTAATAAATGCATATTTTCTGCTGCTTTCAATCCACCTTTACCCTCTGATACTTACCAAGCACTGCCTCTCTATTCCACACAACACAGTCCAGTCAGAACCAGATTAGTTTCTGCAGTGAACCCCACTCCTTGGTTTAATAAAAGCATTTGCAGCCTTAAGCACCAGTGCAAAAGCATTTGTGGAAGAAAACCCACCTCCATGTCCATCTGTTGCTTCTAAAGGATCTTCTGACCTACATTATCTCTGCAGTCATCGTTATCATCACCATCATTTATGCATAAAATATCTTTCTGCATTAATAATGTGCAATGTGTTGTATGCAATACAGTAAAATACACAGTAAAAATGTATCAGGTAAAAACAGTAAAGACTCGACATAATAAAACAGCCTAATTTCCAAACAGTAACAGTAACAGCATCTAAAATCCACTAGATTAACAAAACTCACTCCAGCATAGGATCGGGTCTTTAATTAACTCCTAAAAACATCCGTTGATGGAGCTCTTCTGTCCACTAGCGGGAGGTTGTTCCATAGTTGTGGCCCAAGAACTGTGAAATCCTGCTCACCTTCTAACCCCATTCACCTTGGGAGCCAACAGTAAATCCATTGCTGCATATCAAATACATACAGTACACAGTGTGTGTGTGTGTGTGTGTGTGTGTGTGTGTGTGTGTGTGTGTGTGTGTGTGTGTGTGTGTGTGGTAAAGTACTCTTGTTGAAGAAGGTACACACCTTCCTGCTTTTTCTCAAATAGTTGACATACTGGATACGTTCTATCCGACCCTTCTGTTGTTGGCATCCTGAGGCGGGTGTGTTGGTTTTATCTGTCCCTCACACCTAGACTCACCTCTCCAGAGAAGGATTGCCCATTCAGCAAGTGTTCTGAGCCCTGACCATCCTCGCTGCCAAAGTGGAGCCGGATCTCCTCCAGACGGTGGCTGTATGTCATCGGGCCTCCAGAGATGTTTACCAAATGTTCTTTATCCAATCGTAGGGAAACGTGTCTGCCAGTGTTGTACATAGTCCCTCCCACCTGGAGACAAACACATCGACAGCCTCCTTAGTAGTTAGGATGGAATAGAAATTGGTAAATGAGTGACTTCTAGAGTCCCAAAACCTCTCAAGGTGCTTTACAACAGTGGCTCCCAACCTTTTGACTCACGGACCCCTGAGGCATTTTCTCGTACCACGAGTACCTCCTTCGTGTTGACGATTCCCCAAAAGTAGAACGTACAACTGATTAAAAATGAAAATAATTTCAGTAAATCTCCTTAACGTTGAACCACGTCTCACTCCCTGCCTGGCTCAGGTGAGCTCTTTAACTTTAACAATCCTCAAGCAGGGTCCAGACTCCACGTGGAAACTTTCTGGAGCTCAGCATCTGGATCAGCACCACAGCTGGAGTAAATGTTCTGATTGGACTCAGTGATTTCTGATCCATGTGAAACTGGACCGCATCCATTCTGCATTCAGTGTGATCGAGGCTTCAGGCGCTCTCTCAGTCGCAGCTGCAGCCCTGCTCTGGTTTTCCTTCACAGTGTGTCTTAACCCTGGTCCTCAGCTCCCCCGTCCTACATGTTTTAGGTGTTTCCCTGCTGCCACACACCTGATCTAGATGAGTGAGTGATTAACAGGTTTGTGCAGCACTTGATGCCATCCTGAGAAGGTAATGCAGATATGTAAATCAGGTGGGCTGAAGCAGAGACATTAGAAAGCATGCAGGACTGGGGGGGCTTGATAAAAGCTGGTTTATTATTCATTTGGGAAGGAATGGGTCATATGGGTATTATTACAATATTCTATACATATAACAGTCTTTGTCGAAATTGCCTACTTTTCTTTTAGCTGAAAACTTAGATCACACCTTTTGTTCCATCTGAAAACTGCAGAGGGATAATCACTGGAACTGGAGCTCAGAAAGTACAACGTGTGGCTGCAGCAGATGAGCAGCAGTCATGTGTGATTTTTACATTTTATCACATATAAATTTCAGCTGAACAAATACTCCTAAAAGGTATAGATTGCCATTTAGTTTTATGAAAGTGGTTTTAATGTTGTGTTATGATTCATTCTCCAAACAATGCAACACAAAAATCCTCAGAGAACGAATAAAGATGAGGATATTTAAATAAGGGCTGCACAGTGGTGCAGTGGTTAGCGCTGTTGCCGTGCGGCAACAAGGTCCTGATTCATGTTTTTCCTTTTATCATTGATACGTTTTACTTCACTAGTGAATAACTGCAGGTGAAACGATGCTTTGCTGCGTTTTTTATCAACACGATTTAATAAGGTTGGAGGCTTTTTGTTTCTCTCTGCCTCCGTTAGAGCGACGCTCTGATCAGCGGGTCTGGGGTTATTAGAGGTCAGACACAGAGAGAGACAGGCAGGGAGAGAGACAGGCAGGGAGAGAGACAGGCAGGGAGAGAGACAGGCAGGGAGAGAGACAGGCAGGGAGTGAGACAGGCAGGGAGTGAGACAGGCAGGGAGAGAGACAGGCAGGGAGAGAGACAGACAGGGAGAGAGACAGGCAGGGAGTGAGACAGACAGGGAGAGAGCTGCACAAAACTCATGTTTTTAAAGAGAGAAACAGCTAGACATGTGTATTTGCTGCTGTAATATATACATGCTTCTTCTTCTTCTTCGGGTAAGGCAGGCTGGACGCCTTGTGGCGTATTGCTGCCACAGCAACACAATGCCCTACAGCCAAACCTGGCTACAGCCAGTCATAGACACCAACTGCCCGTAGAAAACGTAACAACCCTCCACTCACCCTCCAACATAGCCATCAGCTCAGCCGTAAACACTGAACAGCCATCCCGAAGCCGGCGGCCACAGCTGTAACCCAGACTCGGAATCACCAACCCCACCCCCACTCTACCACTCACCGGGTCCTTCGAGCCACCTGTAAGTAACTGCAAATATGATCCCCAAACCATCCCCGGAAAACCCATAAAATCATCAGCCCTCCCAGCAGCCCGACCTTGACCCAAGAAAGAAAAATCAACCTCAGGTTCAGGCAATAACCAGGGCGGAACCGCAGTCCAAACCAAATGAGAACTCACAGGCCACTGGAGAAAGCCCAACTCCTCTGCCTGTCTCCTCAGATGATCTGGGAAACCACCCCAACTCTTCTGCTCGACCCCTCGAATTCCCAATGTTGGCTCAACAACGCCATCGCAGGGGCAGACTCCCCAATGCTCTTAACTTGCAGCAGGTAACGGAGCCCCAACTTGACCCGCTGAAACTCCAAATGGATGTCTGCAGCTTCAACAAGGAGGGATGCCACCGGGGACAACCGAAACGCCCCAGTACACACCCTCATAGCTGCTGCCTGCTACACATCCAGCTGCTTCAGGGTCGAAGGCGCAGCCGAACCATACAGGAAACTCCCATAATCTAAGGCCAACCTGATCATACCCTCATAAACCAACATCAAAGTGGCTCTGTCCACCCCCAGTCCGACACCTCATAACATTCAGAATGCGGCCACACGTGGTCACCAAGCCCCGCACATGCACCTTCCACATCAGTCTCTCATCCAACCACATGCCCAAGTACCTATACACTGACACCCATTCCAAGTCCCGCCCCTCCAACCACAGCCCCACCTCAGGACCCCTCCTCTTAAAACCAAAAAAGCCCCAGCGTCTCGCCCAGGACACTACACCATCCAAGCTCTCCTGCATCTTACGAAAAACATACTGAAGATTCCGACCACGCTTACAGAAAGGCCCATCATCCACAAACAGTGATCGTCCTACATCACCAATCAAGGAGCCAAACAGACCATTGATCAGGATGTTGAATAAAACCGGGCTGATCACACTGCCCTGCGGAACCCCATTCTCCACCCCAGCCAACTTGGATAGCACCGAACCCAACCTTACCTGGATTGTTCTGTCACATAGGAAGCCCCTGATCCACCGCCACATCCTCCCCTGCACCCCAGCTCTGTACAGAGACACCAGCAGCCCAACCCTCCACAGCATATCATAGGCCTTCTCTATATCCAGGAGCACAGCCAAGACCACCTCCTTGTTCGCCAAAGCCCGCCTGACCTCCAGTTCTAGGGGCACTACCGTGTCCATATTGGAACGCCCCTGCCGAAACCCATACTGGTACAAGGCAAAGAAACCGCCGCACTCCAGGAAGTGCACCAACCATGAGGTGACCATATGCTCCCACACTTTACATACAACAGACGTCAAAGCAATAGGCCTGTACGAATCCAGGGCCCCTACAGGTTTCCCAGGCTTCAGGAACGGCACAATGACCACATGCTTCCACTCAGCGGGTAAGCGACCAGTCCCCCAAACAAAGTTAATAAAGGAGAAGAACTTCTCCAGATCCCCAGCATGCTGCAGCAGCGGGTACCCCAATCCATCCCACCCAGGACTAGTATCTCTCCCAGTACGAATGGCTCTCTTAAGCTCTACCATATAGAAATAGAGGTTCAGGACATCAGATCCCTCCTCAACCTCTGTCAGCTGACCCAGAAAATTCGACACCACACCATCCCGGTAAGCACCGTCCTCAGCCGAGATGTTTGCCAAGCTATGAACCCTCTGAAAGTGAGCAGCCAGCAGATTCGCCTTCGCCCCATCATCCGACGTCAACCGGCCTCCATCTACAAGCACTGGTATCCTGTGCCGCACCTGCGAACCAGAAATTTTGCGAACCATACCCCACGGCGACGTGACAGTGTTATGGGGGCCCCAACGTGCCACAAAAATCCCTACAGCCAGCCTTCTTCGCAGCCCTCACCACCCTTCTAGCCTGTGCTCTCAACTTCTTATAGGCCAGCACGTACACTTCTACCGGATGCTTCCTGAGTTGCCTACATGTCCGATTCCTATCCCGTATGGCAACGCCACATGCTTCAGTCCACCATGGGACCATTGACCGCCTAGCACGGACTCGCTTCCTAGGTATAGTGGCCCCAGCCACCGATTTCACACACCCAGAGATGGCAGAATAAGGTTCATATACACACTCAGGTAACAAGCGGCAGGTGGGCACAATTAAGGTAAGAGCCAAGGCACGGGGGCAAGGGAAGCAACAACGTGACACACATCTTTCATTCTTTCATAAAAGTAAAACATAATTCTAAGTCTAGTTAGCTGAAAACGAGGCAGATCCCAGCCGAATGGTGTCATCATCTGGGTAATGAAATATTGACTTCTACGCGTACCCCCTGTAATGCACTCATGGACCACTAAAGGTACACGTACCCCTGGTTGGGAACCACTGCTGTACAACACAGCAGTCAAAAGGGAGGGACTTTAAATCCCACCTTTAGTCTTGGTCTTCTTTCACCTCAGGACGACTAGAGTAAAGGTGCTGAGTAAGCATCCTGAGGGTGGAGGTAAGTGAATCATCACCAGAGATCAGTCCAGGAGCTGTCGGTGTATCCATGATCTCTATTGGTATTCACCACTGCTCGTTCTTATCTGCCCCCCGCCCAGTCTACCACACTCTGTAAATATTTTATAGACACTCTGCTAAATCAGTGACTTAAAATGAAGAAGGGAGAGTAAGATGGGGTTATGCAGAGTGGGGAGAGGAGGTGAAGAATGTGTTGCATTGATGGGGAAAGATGAACCAGAGGTAGATGAGAGGAAATTGAGCCTGATGGGATTAGGCCAGAGTTTGAACAACTAGAGCCACTGAAAGGCAAACTAAAGGAGGACAAGCTAGTTTTAGATTAGTGTACTTTAGCATTCAAAGGTTAAACTGGAGAAATCTGGTGCAAAAGTTCATTTCTGTCAGTAATTCTGACAGATTCATTCATGCACATCCAGATGTTTCTGCCTTCTTTTGTTATAATAGTGATGGTTATGGCGTACAGCGTATGTAAACCCCACATTCAGAATCTCAGACTAACAGAATATTGCGAAAAGGTTCAATACTCTAGACTCAGAGTCCCACTCTATTCAGCTGATGAATCCAGAATACCCTCAGAGGGTTCCTGAGCCTTTAGTTCAGTGTCCCTCAGCCCGCGGTCTGGACCCAGTTTGCAAACCTCCACTTTCATGCCCTCATGCCACGATGCTTTCACGTTACCGAGGCAGTGCAGTTCTGTGCACACTCCATTCAAATAAGAACGTGTCAGCTCCACAACAGGGCAATGGTTCGCTCTTCTCCATGTTACAAACACAATCTGTCACTCACACATTACTGCTGCTCAACTGCTAGAGCCACACGTTTTACCTTCACTTCCAGTTCATTGTTTATTCCACTGCAGTTTTCAGATGGAAAAAAGGTGTGATCTAAATTCTCGGCTAAAAGAAAAGTGGACAATGAAAATGTACAGTTTAAAGACGAAAGGACAGGAAAATTAGCCTTTATTCTTCCTCTATCCACCACCAGACCAACAATAAGAGACATTTCAGTGACAGGTTTTCTATTTGATGCATTATGAGACCAAGCTGAGGATTTAGAAGATACATTTCCTAGAAAATCTAAGATTTTTAAAATGACAAACCTAAATGACAATGGTCGGTTTTTAAATTAGATGACAAACTGTCCATTTTCTGTAATATCTAATCCAGAAGGAGCATTTTGTGGAAGTAAAATAAAATTTTGATTATTGCACAAGTCTGTACTAGTGGAAATACGCAGATTCATTGTGGGACTACAGCCAGTGTTGCCAGTTACCTTGAAATAGTAATTTGATTACTGACTACTGATTACTCCATTCAAAAGTAACTAAGCTACTTTACTGATTACTGTATGTCAAAATTAACTAAATTAGATTAGAATTAGATTAGATTATTATTTTGTAAATTAATTCATAAATGCTACTAACTGTAATGATTGCCTCAACATAAAACCCAGTTTTACGATGCTGATGCAGTGTGTTGGGAAGAATGCTAACAGTTAGCATCTAACGTGAAGGAAGAATGCTAACATCTTAGGTGTGTTCTTGCTGTGTCGTGTCTCTAATTCCATGCTGTCGTTCTTTTTTAAAACACAGAGCAGTTTTGTTTACCTGTTTTCTCGCTACGTTTCGTTTGCGGCTGCAAACTTCCTCAGGCCTTCTTCAGCCTGAGGAAGTTTGCAGCCGCAAACGAAACGTAGCGAGAAAACAGGTAAATAAAACTTCTCTGTGTTTTAAAAAAAACTAAAGCATGGAATTAAGAATGCTAACAGTTAGCATTCTTCCCTCAAGTTACATGCTAACAGTTATCATCTAACGTGAGGGAAGAATGCTAACAGTTAGCATCTAACGTGAGCAAACACACTGACAGCCAAGATAGATTGTTAGACACATTGATGAAAAATCGAACGGCAGCGGGAGCCCATTCCTCGGAATGGAACCGCTACTCGCATTGCAAAAGTAGCACCAACCAAAAGTAGCACCATCAGAACACTGATCAGGAGTCAAACAACAGCCAACACAAACCAACAAAACAAGTGTGATATTTTGGCCACAGAGGGCGCTGGGGTCTGACTTTCATTAAGCCTGTAAACGGTCATTTTAGCACAAACTGGCTAAAGAACATGATTTACAAATAGGAAAAAGTTGCATTGTATCCTTTTAAATAACTTCTAACTATCCAACATGAAACAGCGCTTGGGCTTCCTGACAGGGTTGCGGAAGGCGGTTGCAGAAGGCGCTTTATAAATAAAGCTTTGATTGATTGAAACAGAGCGCAAGAAAATTGATTCAAAAAATCAACTCTGTAAGTAAAATATTTGTAGACTTAGAGAAGCTAGATAGTCACAAAGGAACATTTGTAGAGCCTGCTTGAAAAGATATTTATGCTTTTCATAGTCCACACTCATGGTTGGAGTTATTGGTAAATGTGTCTAAATCTGGCTGCATTTGCTGCTTTAACTCGTGTCCTCACCTTTCTGTAGCCTGTTTTTCTCCCCTTTCTCACCCTCCTCCTCCCCCGCTGCTCTGTGGGTTTCTACCAGTACCTGTCTGCATGCCCCGCTCCTCCCCACCTACTCCTCTCTGCAGAGGAGGAGCAGAGGACCAATCACGTGCGGCTTAAACACGGAGAGAGAGAAAGGGAGCGAGAAAGGAAAAAAAAACAAGCAAACTCTGACTCGGCTCCTCCGAGAAGGAGCCGGCTCTGATCGGTCACTTCAAAGAGCCGTCTCGTTGGCTAACGACACATCACTACTCAGATGGGTGTGTCTCATGCTCAGTGCATGAGAGTTGACAGCTCCGAGACTGCAGGAATAGGCACTGTCTGAATAATCACACTGCACCCTACGGTTTTCTGCTACGTCCACTTGGAGGAAGTGCACAGTAAAGCCTGAGTCATGCTTCTCCGTCTGCGTCAGTGCGGAGACACGCAACGCCATTATCCGTCTGTGCCTAGGGCCCCGGCAGGCACGCAAGTAAGTACAGAGTCGAGCCCACTTTTTTAAACATCCGTCTGTCATGACGGAGAACGCAAGCTTGTGATTGGTCAGGACGCCGCTGTTGTCTACACCGCCGCCATTGCGCCCTCAAAAACATAAAGAGAGCCGAGGATCACTAGCAACAGACACGGAGAAGCTTGAAGAATACCTCACGAAAAAACTCTAAAACATGAACGTTTCATTCTCCCGTGACTGGATGAGTGAAAAGATACGCGGCAAGCGTTTTATTTGTGGACGGAAATGACAGGAAACGTGGGTTTAGAGGTGGCGAGCGCATGAAGAGGTGGAGGAGGATGAGATACAAATCTGTCTGTGTTTAAAAGTCTCTTATATACACAAAACACAATACAAACACACTATCTTGGACCAATACATGACACACAGCACCAAGGTTGCAGGTTCGAAACTCGGCTGCGGCCTTTCTGCGTGGAGTTGCGTGTTCTCCCCATGCATGCGTGGGTTTCCTCCGGGTACTCCGGTTTCCCCCACAGATCACAACGTGCCCTATAGGTTATAGATTGTAAGTCGCTTTGGATAAAAGCGTCTGCTAAATGAATAAACATAAACATAAACATAGACAGGATACCACAGAACAGCGCTACGCCCTCTGCTGTCCTGGCAGGGAATTGCTTTGCAACACTCTCCAGGAGACGGAGAAGAACGAGGGCAAAACATCTCGGTGCGTGCGTGTCTCTCCCTGTTGGAGCTGACGGAGAAGCATGAACCAGGCTTAAGGATTCGAGTGCATAGTACACAAGTGTGCAAAGGATCAAAGACCGTGAGCATTGTGTCATCGATGCATGTTGCTATTTGAGCTACTTTTAAAAACTGCTTGAATCAGCAGCAGCAACTCCATTTTAACCCACCCTTCTATAACCCAGCTCTCCGTGAAGGCCGAGTCTGTCTCACATCCGAGTTCAGCTCAGAGCAGAGAGGACGGCTCCACGAACACGAGAGGGTGCACAACATCACAGCTTGTTGTCTGGAAGACCGTCTGCATTCCAATGCCTGCACAGAGTTGTGCTTGCTGCTGCAGTAAAAGTTGGTTTCAGCTCCATCAAGGTCACACAGCACACATAGGAAGGAGACAAACTTAACAGACCTCTTTCCTCCGCATACTCTGACATTGTAGCACTAACCCGAGGGCAAAGGAAGGCAAAGGCAGCCGATAGCTTTGATGGAAGACAGCTAGCACGATAAATATTTGATGCTACGTGTGGGTTGTTGTGCTCAGAATGAAAACTCAAACGTTGTGTTGTTTGGCGGCAGGCTCTTCGCTCTGAAAGATGAAGCGATTGGCCTCCTGAAAGGAACGGCGTTTCAGACTTCAGCTTTAAACATGAGAGCGGCTCTCAGCAGATGGTGCCCTGCATTCCTCACAACAAGATCACATTTAGTTGGACTACTCTGAGCTGCAGATGTGCAAGAGGCAGAAAACCAGAGCTCCTTTCAGAGAAATGAAGCAGGAATCCACACTGGGTTTACAGGCAAATACGGGACCACGAAAGCCCAAACCATCTGCCATTTCACTCATAAAAATCCTGATCCCACTTCTCTGAGATACACAATAAACAGGTGGGTTTACGGGTGGGAGCGTGTTTCGTTCTGAAGCATCTGGTTAGGACTGAGGCCCTGCCAGAGCACTGTCTGTTGATGACGAGGCCCGTCACCAGCAGATGGAGGACAGCATCTGGGATGTGTGTGGGGGACACTCTAAAACACGTCAACACAAACTCACAGGCAGTGCTGCCACAGTTACCTTGAAATAGATTACTGCTGCCAAAAGTAACTTAGTTATTTTACTGATTCATTCATTTAAAAGGTAACTAAGTTAGATTACGAGTTACTTTGTTAGTTACTTTCAGCATCTACCAAAAACACTCTCCACTGCCTCAACATAAAAACTACATCTGGTTTTGTCAACACTCACGTTACAGCAAATGCTTTTTAACAGTGATGTCAACAACGTGTCTTCTTCCATTTTAAGTTGAACTTTAACCCTGTCGCCTGACAGAATGCAGGTTTGTATAAAAATAAAATAAAACAGTCTTTCTTGACCTCACTTAAAACAAATAGTATTCATAAAAAATAAAACACACAGAGCCAGCACAGAGTGTACAACCAACCTTAATATGTTCATCTTTAATGATACAAACTCTGAACAGTGACTACATTTCCAGCTAGAAAACACACCTCTCTCTCCTCCCGCCATTCTTGATCACGCTGTAGTCCAGGGGTCTGCAACCTTTTCCCATCAAAGAGCCATTAGTACCCGTTTCCCACAGTAAAGACAACACTGGGAGTCGCAGCAGCCGCGGCGTTGTGGGCGGGGCCTACCCTCAGACAGCAGAGAGCTGCTTTAACCGATCACAACAGGTGACAGCAGCCAAACCCAGTCGCTCCTGTACCTTAAAGTTATCTTTCAGCAGAAGATAATAGATAAAACAGTGTGTATGAAACTGACCCAGAAGGTGTAGCCCGTCTGTGTCGACAGTACTTAGATATTTTCACCCTGTCAGTGGTTTTAATGTTGCAGGTGACGCTTTTTGACGCGTCACACGTCTCCTTTTAAAACATGTTTAAACTGTTCAGAATACAAATCCAGGCTCTGTCTCGATGGATTGTTGTAGTTAAACTTTGTGCTGAACTAAACTTTACATTAAACGTTGTTGAAAAGGATCCGATCTATTTGTTGTTGCCTCGTTTACAGAGATGGAGATAACGGCGCAGTGCGCGTGGCTCTGGTGCTAATCAGGTTTAAAGTTCCTGTTTGCAACGATCTTCACAAGAAGGTAAAACAGTTAAATGACAGGGTCACACTGACTGGATATTTCCAGTATTTGATCGTTTACTTTGACGGAGAAGCCTCAAGGCTGCAGATGCGCTGATATTTGTATCGTTACGCACATGGCGGAGGTAGCTACACCAATCCAGAACAGATTCCCATCAGAACATCTGAGCTGGACACTGAGCTCCGCGCAGCTCGCTGTCAGCGCGTACGTGAGGTGGACAGCGAGCTGAAGACATGTAGATCGGGGGCTTGGAGCGCGTTGCAGAACCAGAACCATGCAGGAAGGTTCCTCCTACTGAAGCGAGTGTTGTCCAAACCCGGTCTCTCAGAGGGACGTGTCCCTTAGAAAATGTTCCTGATGATGAAACTTTGGCTGAACAGCGCTTGTTCCTGCCTCCAGCGTGGCGACGCCTCCGTGAGCCCGTCTGAGGAGAAGTCCAGAACCTCACATCCTCTTCAGCTCAGAAAGCTCCTATAGAGACATCTGGTTACACACAAGCAGGTGGCCTGTCAGGACCTGGACCTGTTCAGGTTTACGCAGACTATCTATACATTTGGTATTAGCATACAGATAAAAATGATGCAGTAAAATAAAATATATTTTAATTAAATATTCATTAATTATTTTACAAGCAGAGAGCCGCATCATCAGATGGATGAAAGAGCCGCACGCGGCTCCAGAGTGCATTATGGGTAGCCAGCGTCCAGTTTTGTGTTCTTTGTTGTGCGTTTTATTGCAGGGTTGTGTTTGATGTTTTAGTCGTTTATTCAGTAATATGATTGTGTTTTCTTGTTGGTTTTAATTTTATACCATGAGTGAGAGTTATATTCCAACAAATGGCATCGCGGTGCCGTTCTATTGTGTGGCTTGTGCAAGGAAAATGCACGCTGGCTGGTCAGATACTTTATGCACAGCTGATCTTGGCTCCTCCTCTGTCATGTTTTATTTCCTTTATTCAGGGTTTTCCTAAGCAGAACAAATTCAGAGTTAATGGACAAGTCGCTTAATTTGATTACTAATATGGAAACAGTCACGCGCGCTACTGGCATCACTGCTCACAGGGACCTCCAGAGGTGGAGCTTCTATTCCTAACCACAGAGATGTCAGCAAGCCCTTCAGAGTGAACCTGGACTTTAGCATGTTCTGTCATTTGTGCCGCCTGCTGGCCCAACCCTGGATAGAGCTCTGCTGCTAGCAGCGTGGCCTCCTTTCACAGGCGGCACCACCGCGGTCCAAGCTGTCTGACTCTCCTGGGAGCGGGCACCTGCAGCAGTCTTTCATTTGTGCTGCTGTTTTATTTAAAGGATGGTCCAGAAGGCCGCTAGTCATGAGTGAGACTAGAAGTGCATTATTAGCAGTAAGCAATTTATGGTGAAACAGTCTTGCTTTGAAAGTATCACATGCAAACCGTCATTGACTTCCATTCATTTTAGTGACTGGATTGTGCCTAACCCTAACCGTAACCCGTCTACGCCGAACCCTAACCAAACTTAACCGACACCACACCTCTAAAACTCTGCTCTGTGACGTTGTACCAAAGAGAGGGCCAGCATTGTTATTGGTTCTCACTTTGATATATAGACGAACACACACACACACACACACACACACACACACACACACACACACACACACACACACACCTTGCTATGGAGATGGCAGTGTCCTTCATCTGAGGTGACTCCCGTCTGAGGCAGGGGTGCCCAGTACTGGTCCTGGAGGGCCGGTATCAGCAGGTTTTAGTGGTTTCTCTGCTCCAACACACCTGATTCGGTGGTTTAATCACCTGTGCAGCAGCTCATCAGGCTCTGCAGAAGCCTGTTAATCACCTGCTGACTGAAATCAGGTGTGTGGAAGTAGGGTTGACAGTTAAACGTGCTGGGTACCGACCCTCCAGGACTAGTACTGAGCACCCCTGGTCTAAGGACAGGACATGTCAAACAGCTCGGCCCAGTTCTCCCACCAACAGAACAATCCGACAGAACGAGTCGTCAGGTCTCTCATCCTTTGTGCAGACAGGACCACAACCCCCAGGTTGCATGCCACTGATCCGTGTATAACACCGTGATGATCTAGGTCAATATCTGTTAACGGCTCTGCTAATGCTGGATCCATACCCAGGGCAATCCCTGGTGCCC